>JAQGBW010002839.1:0-18247 GCA_034698625.1 Julus scanicus
TACACTTTTTCATAATAATTCATAAACTCTAACAATGATCAACAATAACAAATAAATACAATAAATTACTCTCTCTGATTTCCGGGCCACAATTTAATTTAAATTTTGAGCAGAAATTTCATGAAAAAATTTTTTTTTTTTTTTTTGATTAAATACAATTTCAATATTTATTTTCTCAAATTCATTTATTTAAATTTTTCAAAAAGGCAAAACTTTCTACCAATCATTTTCAGGCCCTTTAACTTGTTTTGAAATAAATCCATGCGGGCTTTGAGTGTCTTGTATTTGCAGGACACCGGGGGGCTTATGAGCAGGTCCCTGATTTGGCAGGCAATGGAGGCCTCCAGGGCCCCCACGACACGGTCATACCTGGTTTCGTCGCTGACAATATTGCAACTCCGAAAGAGGGCCTTGATTTGGATGAACCAGATACAAAAATTCGCCTTTCAAAACAGCGGGGCCGCAAAGGCGACACGGGCAATGTCGGTCGGTGGTGGGGTCGTCGGCTTGGTGTCCTCCATTGCGGGCTTGCGTGTGATGGAGTGGATCAGCAGGAACAGTAGTGGACAGCGAGAATATCGTCGGTTATGTGGCATTCGTGGCGTCGATCAGTCAGCGGGCGGCGACCAATATCATGGACGGTTGATGGATGATGGCAAACAGTTTTAGACGGTCGACCATTGATCAGCGGTACAGGAACGGCAGCACCGGAATCGCAGCGAATAAACGGCAGTACTGGAATGGCAGCACGGGAACAGTAGAAAGGGAATGGCAGAACGGGAACAACAGCACGGGAACATTAGAACAAAGGCGGCAGAACAGGAACGGCAGCACGGGGACGGTAGAACGAAAACGGCAGAACGGGAACGGCAGCATGGGACCGGCAGCACTGGAACGGCAGAACGAGAATGGCAAAACCGGATCGGCAAAACGGGAACGGCAAAACAGGAATGGCTGCACGGGAACGGTAGAACGGGAACAGGAACGGGCAGAACGGTAAAGGCAGTGGCAGCCTAGGAAAGTCGGCACGGGGCTTGGCAGCACAGGAACGGGCAGCGGCGTTTAACCGGAACAGTTGCGGCATCGTATAACCAGAACAGTTGCGGCGTCAGTTAACCGGAATGGTTCGTGGCATTGTTAAACCGGGAACAGAAGCGGCGTCGATCAATCGAAAATTCCAGTGCAATTGCGGTGTCGATTAACCGGATTCGTGCGTGCACGGTGCCGACTATTCGGAATCAGTCCCAGGATGCGTGTAAAAACGCGAAAAAAACGTAAAATTGAATTGTGGTGAGTGCTAGTGTTACTCACGTTGGTTTCTTGTCTTCTTACACATCCGAGGTCACGAAGGCTGTCAATGTTCCGAGTGTTGTCTGGGTCACCAATGTTGGAACGAAGGTAAGGATCGGTACACGTTTATTTCGAGGAAGATATTGTATACAATTTAGAGAAATAAATGAAAGGCGAAATCGAGAAATACATTTTTGAATGGATAAAGGAAATGTGGACAAAGTAGGAATTGGTCGATCGAGAGGTCGGGTCGGAGACGTCCGTTTGTCATCGCAGTTGGGTCCAGAAGAAAGAGTTAAGACAAAGCCCCTTTGCTTGACCCTGTCCCACATGTTGCCCTGGCGGTCGAAACGTTGACCTAATGGTGCATTACCTAGCAGCTTGGGGACGACCATAGAGTCCGTCTATGGTCGCCACAATACTGATACACCAGAATTTAAAGGTTTATCGATGAAAAATTAATCATCAAGCAGTGCTCGGCTCGTGAATAATTAACAAATTCTTTTATTTAATTCACTCTGAAGCCATCCCCCAGTTAATAAAAAAAGATTTTAAAAAATTGTATGCAACTGCATTTCTCAGCTCCGGCCATGCGGTGTTTGACTGTTTTGCGCATGCGCACATAGGAAGCCGCGAGGGAGAGATGTAGTCGCTACTGCAGTCACAGTTGGCGTGCTTCACAGCATTACTTGCGCAGCACCCCCACTTATTTTTTCTATGAGCCTCCACTGATCAAAGGTGAATTTGTACTTTATCAGGATTATGATCCAAAACATATGGCGCATATTGTCAATGAATGATGCCTGTACCTCATGCAGTCATGAAATCAACAAAGTTATTTAATTAAGAAACTCATGCAAGATACAGGAAGCGCGCATAAATTATGTAACCACTTTTTTTGGTCATTTTTGGCCCCTCCTCCCCCTGTAACCAAATGTAACCAACACCACAACCCCCTGCCCCCCAACTATTACGTAACCATTTTAATTAATCGCCCCCTTACAATTCCTGAAAATAATGAAATAATTGAAAAAATCCACTAAAAACATTTTGATTTAAGTCTGTAATTGATGGGGAAGCTGAGCATCCTAAAAACAAAATAAAAATAAGATTACAATTAATATAATAATTCTTTAAGCTTTATAGAATTACATTTATTCGTCTTCTTGCCAAAGTTGCAAACAGTAACCAAACCTAAACCCCCCTCCCCCTTAGTGTAAATCCATTGTGAAACGTAGCACCATAATAACTGTTAACGAGGATATTTCACTTACTAAATGTCAACATGCCCCGTGAATGTTGCTCACCAGCAATGCTTACTTGTATTGCACATTGCTTTCAACAAGGGGCAATGTTTTTATTGATTTGCTGATTACTATCAATATGAAGAAGCATGTGCTTAAAAACTGGAAAAAAACAACATAAATAAATTATTGGCTAATGGAATTTGTTTACTAACCACTTGTCTTACATTGTTGTCACTAGCATACTGATATGTTCCATGTAAAATGTGTAGCATTTACATACTTTAAAAGCTTGTGAAATCCACTTTGTAGACCTCACCAAATGAGAATAAAGGCTGTTGCTATGAATCATTAATTAGTGACTGATAATTAATTAACTGTGTGCAAAGTTCATTTCTGGACACTTCAATTTATTGCATAAATAGAGCTGTATTTTACATTGCTAACTCACTTTTTCCTGAGCAACCAACTTATGTACATCATCAGTATTGTTTGTATTGTACATGGTGTGCAAATACATGTCTTTTGCATATTTACAGTACTAGTTTAAATTTAAAGTCAATTTACCATCATGGCACAATATTCAGTTGCTAAGTTAGTGGATATAGCATTCTGTTATGGCCTGGCTCAACAAAATAGTGTAGCAGCAGCAAGAATTTATAGTGAAACGTATCCACAGCGCAGACATCCACTGCCATGCACAATTAGGTGAATTATGCAAAGATTTAGAGAAACGGGACCAGTACTTGCTCACCCTCGCCAAGGTCAGCCAAGAAAAGTGGGAAATGATGCCACATCTACTGTAATTTTGGCAGCAGTTGCAGCAAATCCACACATTAGCTCCCGAGCAATTGCAATCGACGCTGGGTGCTCAAAAACAGCTGTGCTTAAAATGTGCTGCATTGCAATCATTTTCATCCTTACCATGTACACTGTCATCAGGAATTACATGGCAATGATTTTAATAATCGTGCAGAATACTGTAATTGGATTCTTACTAAAATTTAAAGTGACAGAGACTTTATTGGAAATGTTATGTGGTCTGATGAGTCACAATTCACCAGTAATTGTGTTGTAAACAGACATAACATGCATTATTGGGGAACTAAGAATCCAAGATGGTTAAAAAAGGTACCACACCAAGTAAATTGGTGTTGCAATGTGTGGTAGGCAATCTACAACCGAACAATTATTGGTCCAGTATTTTATGATGGTACCCTTACAGGTGAAAGTTACAGTGACATCATTTTGACACAGACAGTTGAAGAGTTTGTGAATAATTTACCCCTGGCTGAAGTTAGTCATACATGGTTTCAACATGATGGAGCTCCCCACATTATTCCCACATTGCTAAGCAACATGTAACTGCCATATTTGCGGATCACTGGATTGAATGAGGAGGACCAATAGAGTGGCCTCCAAAGTCTCCCGATTTGACACCTTTAGATTTTTTTCTTTGGAGCCACTTAAAAGATGTGGTTTGTGAAACTCAACCGCAATCTTTAGAGGACCTTATGCAAAGGATTCGAAATGCATGTGCTGAAATCACAGCAGAAACCATTGATGCCATTTACACATCTACCAACTATGTGCCGTGTTGTGTCTTGGAGCTGAAGGACATCACATTGAGCACGTTCTTGATTGAAATCCACTCTGTAAAGCTAACCAAATAAGAATAAAGACTGTTGCTATGAATCATTAATTACTTACTGTTAATTAATCCACTGTGTTTTACAAGTGCAATGTGAGCCAAAATTAGTGAATTCAAACTTGCATAAATAAACATTAATCATGCATGACGAGTTGTGACATGAAACATATCAGTATGCTAGTGATAACAATGTAAGACAAGTGGTCAGTAAACAAATTCCATTAGCTAATCATTTATTTATGTTGTTTTTTCTAGTTTTGAAGCACATGCTTCTTCATATTGGCCATGCCCTACAACTTTATAATTAGATGTTTTGTTCTATCATTAACCATTTCAGAGTTAGCGTTTTCATGACCTTGATAATGACCCTCAAGGGCAATTGGGACATCACCATTGGATAGCACCAGGGCACATTACTATTCACTCCGATTAGCAGAATTTTGATATCGGCTATCATTTAGATGCAAAACCCATAAGATACAGACTTTTCTTTCACCCTGTATATTTATTCATAACCTATTGTGTTACTTACATGGTTTGTGATGAAGAGCCATTCCCTGGATCTGTTCCCCATGAAACTGCAATGAAAGATAAGAATTAATTAATCATTGGAGAAATTGGAGTTTAAATAATACAGTGATTCAATTTAAGAGGGTCTGTTTCCCTCCATAAGAAACTTCCTATCAGGGGACCAGTTATCTGGTCACCCTTTGGGGTGGGCCATATTGGGCCTCCTGGTCTCTCTGGCCAATGACCTGTGTGGGTTGATGGCCCTTTTTCATCTACAACAATAATGGATGCAATTATTTATCCACATGGTGATTTCACAATGAAATGCCTGGAGAACTGTAAGTTTATAAATGATAACAATAATTAAAAATACTTACGGCAATTAACCTGGATCGTGGCAGTTGATTTCCTATGGAGATTGATGTTCCTGCAATGGAAGAGGAATCATAAACAACAACATCATTGGTAGCAGAGCCTTGGGAAAATTCACGGAGAATTTTCCACCGAAAGTGCCACGCCCGGATGAAAGTTTTTTTAAATGGCCACCGTTTATTTCAGCATTTTTTTTTGCTTGCCATTGTTTGTTCACGGTAATATTTACACATGAACTTATTTGTTTTGATGCAAAATTGAGAACTCGAAAAGAGCAAGGTAGGACAGTTTTTGATTAATAATAACGGAAAGGTTGGTAGTTCTTCCGGTAGAATAACTAAAACTAAATTCATCTAAAAATAAATATAAGACAAATTCATCTAAAATATAGATATCAGAAGCCTGTGATGATGGAGAAGCTACAAGCTGCCGTCGATCTGGACCGGTTCCATGTCACTAAGCTCGATGGGACCAACTACACGACTTGGAGAGAGGAGCTTGAGGTGGCTTTGGTTAATCAAGCACTCCTCAAGTATGCAAACGGGACGGTCACCGTCTTGCCCGGCTCGGCCACCACGGCCGAAGTTGAACGGTGCAACGACATTTGTCAAACGGTGATCTCAGCTATTTACTTCACTATCGTCCTGCGAATCCAAAAGACCCTCTTCCAGGGTTTTGGTAGGGCCCGGTGTTACAAAATTCTAAAAAACATCCAACAAACTTACGAGCCCGGCTCTCGCAAAAGATGCTGGCAACTCCGTTGTCAGTTTGTGTCTCTACGGATGACACAGATTGAGACCATCGAGGCTTACATTGCCAGGGTCGAGGCCATGGCGGGTCACCTGGAAGATGTTAATATGGCTTCATTTGGAGTTTGCACTTACAATCAAACTAATACATGGTTGGCCTGACTCCGATTTTACTGCGTCAAGGGTCAAGGACTCTTTGATCGCCGAGGCCAATATCATGCGTTTTGCCGAGCAGAATTTGGGTGGTTCTGCTGGCAATCCGGTGAGCGATGTGCTCTGGGCTAATGCCAAGACGGGGGAGTTCCAGGGAGGAGGCCAGACTTCAAGTGCACTCATTGTGGAAAGTCTGGTCACCTGCAAGACCGTTGCTGGGTCTTGCATGATAAGCTTACCTGAACAACTCCAGCAAAGCATTGGCAATACACACTGTAGAACCTAACTATCCTACTAAACCCCTCCAAAACAAACCCAGTAGCCTTACCATCCTTGGTGGTCCTTTCCCTTATTCCAGGGCACAGTCACCCTTTCCAGAAGCCTGGCCATCCAGTCTTGGCCTCCGGTCTCAATCCTGCTCTCAGAAATGGCTCCCGCACTTAGCACTTTCCCTCCCGCAGACTGGACATTTATTGTGCCTAAAACTTCTTTGGAACCGCTTCAGGTCTGGGCTGTGGACTCCTTGCTTCCTCTTTCTCTGCTTCAACTGACTGCTGCTACCACTCTCTTCCCGACTGCCTCTCCAACTCTCCCTCCGACTGCTTTGTTGCTGGAGTTATAACTCCTTATATTCTGGTCCTTCTCCCACATGCTACAGCTCTCATAAGCTTTCACCAAGACCATATTTGGTCACACTAACCCGGATCTTAAGCTGACAAGACCGTAACTGAAGGTGTGGGTGAGGAATGCTTTCTCGTGCTAAGTGCTCCACTCCAGGAGTTATGGCTGACAGGCCCAACTAAATGTTTGGATAATGGGTGCTATATCATCTCGTCCGAAACTTCATTCTCGTGAGCCTCCAGCAGGACCATATAAGGTTCCATCTGCTTGTCTCGTATGACTTGGCCAAACAGAGTAGGTGGGCAATGCTCTTCCATGATAGCCTGAGCCATTAATGCCTTATTTGAGGTTCATAGGGGCTAATTACTTTCCATCCCATTACTGGACAAGCCCTAATGTGTTATCTCTCCATGTTGTCCAGAATAGCCCTGACCAAGGATTATTCCCCCGCTTCCCTTTTCTAGTGAAGATAAGTTCTTTGACACCCAGTAGCCAGGATATTTTTTTGGTCCCCTGGCTCTATCCCCCAGTGGGGTGCTAATGGCAACCCCACTAAAAGTATTTTCTTTTGCTAATAGGCCATAATTTCAGAAGTTTGACATTTGTTAATTTCTCCAGTTTGCTCCAATCTTGTTGCAGGCTATGCTGTCCCTGGGGTACGGCCTCTTGCTCCCTGCTTGGGTTGCCCTGGGCACGGGTGTGGGACACCTGGACTCCAGGCCTGCGGCAGCCCATTGGCCAGATCCACCACACCCACATCATTCGGACGTGGCCCCAGCGGCGTACTAGGCCCGTCCCGTAGAGTCTCTTTGAATCTTCCTGAATGATAGGAATGGCTTCTCTGATTCCAGTGGTCGAGTGGGGAGGTTCTGTACACCTACCATCGGGACCTGCCTTCGGTTGTCCTTCTCATCAACCAGGTAGGGGCCCCAGTTGTTCCCCCTCATCAGGCCTGTTTGCCACCCTCCTGGAGCTGTGGTGGGCGGCCTGGCCCCAGCAGGTGACCAGTGAGGCCATAATGGCCCTCTTCACTGCTATCCTGACCACCTATAGCTACTCCGGGGCCCTCCTGGTGGGGCTCCCTACGTGGAGCAGACTAATTAGCCAGCTACGCACCCGCACGGATCACCCGATGAAGATTCTGACCGACCCTGGACTCTTACGGTAGGTTTCCCATTTTGTTTTAACTTCTTTGCTCCCCCGGGATCACTAACACCTGATCTGTAAGTGCATCCTTTGTCGAGAAATGTTTTGGTTTTCATAGACAAGTCAAACCATTGACTCCAGTGCCTGGATAATCTTGGCACACTCAGGATCCGCTAATTGCAGATAAAGAAACCAAGGTGTGGTAATTGGTTGTTCATCCTCCAAGAAGAGATGAATCAACATTACTGGTTCAACTTTCTCTGACAACCTGCAAAGCATGTCAGCCAGGGGATTCAACTTCTTAGGCACATACTGCACATCGAAGACATACTGCTGGATGTCCACTATCCATCTCGCTAAGTGCTTTCTAGGCTCTTTAGTTAAGAGAATAGCCCTGAGCGGTGCATGATCTGTATGTACAACAAACCAAAGTCCGTCTATGTACCCACGGAAATGTTGTACTGCCCATAGGACTGCCATTGCTTCCTGCTCAGTTGTTGAGTAGTTTTGCTGCACAGGCATAACTCAATGAAATGAAAGTACTCAAGATCACCTTGTCCCAGCTCTGCTTCCATCGCATCTTGACTTACATCCATGTACAGATGAAACCCATTTTTAAAGTCTAGTTGTTGAAGTATGGGCATCATGCTGAGATGTTGTTTGAGAGAGTCCACTACATTTCTGCAATGTTCATCAAAAAAAATTTGACATCTTTTTTGAGAAGACGATGTTGTTACGGGAATGTTGTAACCAATTAGGAAGGTTCGGGAACGAACCGCATTCCTGCTGCCCATAATATATAAGGGAGTTTGGGCCAGCAGGCAGGCAGTTCGGTTTTTGGGGTTCGACCAGGTTGGTCAACCTCTGTAAAATACTGTAATTATTTTGTACTATTTATAAGTCCCGCTAGTCGGCGGGCAGATTGATTGTGATCACCGTGATGTTTAAGAAGAAATAAACACGTTTTGTTTGGGTAACTACGGCTGTCCTTTGCCTATTTGGAATCAAGAGCCCGGTTGGGCCCTTACATGGTGGAGCGGTTCATCCCGCAAACGATTGACTTACACCCTGTGATTCAACGAGTGACATCTTGTGGCAAAAATGAATTTAAGCGGCCGTACGGAGGGTATGCTTACCTGTGCGGGGGCCAACAAACTTTCGGCTAATGTGCGACCTGAGGCGCCGGGCCCAGTGGGCCCAATGATGCATTCTACGCCTGTGGGAACACTTGTACGTGATCAACGTGTGGATCCCCCAACCCAGTGGCAGTGAGCGTTGCAAGCATAGGGGGATCCGAACAAGACTTATTAAATCATGCCGATTATATACGACAACAGCGGGTCCCAGTGCGGCCTTTTGCTATGCCATCATTGGAGGATCAGAGTGTGACGGGCGGAATGCCGATGGAAACCACGGTTCGTGGTGGGGCACCTTAACATCTACGAGGCCCTCAAGTGCCGTACCAACAAGGGCCTTATCCACAAGCGCCATATCAACAGGAACCATATTTTCAGGGCCCCTGTCAACCAGCACCATATCAGCGGCCGGTGTATATGGCGTTAGCAAATTAGGGCCCTACGTTTGACCGATCAGGCAGCATAACGGAATTTTTAGATGCATTTGAGGGTCAAATGCTGGCGGAAGGTCTTCCATGGGAAGCGTATACGTTTCGGGTGCGGACCCATTTTACCGGAGTAGCGGCCAAATGGTTTTCTGCCCGCCATCGTGAACTATTACCATTGCCTTGGCCACAGTTGGTGGATAAGTTGAAGATTTTCTTTGGCTCTACGGCACATAGTGCCCAGTTATGGCAGCAATTTGTATCGAGAAAACAGGGGGCCAACGAGCCAGTGCGAAAATACCTGATAGAAATGACGGCAATGGCGAACGCTATTAACCCATATACCCTGGTATGTGATACTATTCGGGTCATATTGGCAGGAGTTCTTCCGTTTTATCATATGGGCATTAGGGACCGACGATTTTCTACGTTGGACGAATTATGGATGGCGCTGGTCGCATTGGAGGAGTCGTATTGGCGTAGTAAGGCAAGAACGCAACGGACATCAACGGGGGTGGCGGCGTCGCCAGGAGCAACTACGGGACCAGTCCAAAGTAAACCAGCTTCAGTCCCTGGGGCATGTTGGACATGTTTCGAGACGGGCCATTTCCGTCGGGACTGTCCTAAAAAGAAGACAGGGGTTAACCTAGTAACATCAATAAATGACGAGGAACCGCGACGGAGTACGGAGTTATCCTTAACCCAGTCTACGGACGTTTTATCGTCGACAAAGCATCCATTGGTCGGGAACGACCTGTTGGTCGCCTCACCCATGGTGGTGATGTCCGTCGGTGACCAAGCGGTGGTTGCAGTGATAGACAGTGGAGCAGTCTTGTCGGTTCTATCATCGGATTTGTTGGACTATTTGGCCTTGTCCCTGTTACCAGCACGGCCCTTACGACGGTTGTTCGACGTGTCCCAGCGGGACATTGATTGTGTGGGAGAGACGGAAGCCTTGGTTGCGGTGAGTGGTCGCCAGTGTCTTCATCGGTTTAGAGTTTTGCGTCTCCCTGAGCGGTTAGTGCTGCTCGGTTGGGACTTTTGTCGACGAACAGGCTTAATGGCATTACCCATGTCGGAAATGCTCTGCTATCAGGACACCCCAACCGTGCAGTTTCCATTTGCTCGTAAAGCAGTGGTTCAGCTAAAGGAGGACGTGCCTCGTAAGGAAGAACGTAAACAACATGAACAAGATCAGCAGTTGCAGCCCCCGAAGCACCAGGTGGAAAATTGTTTTTCACAACTGCCCATCAGGCTCGTGCAGCCAGTGACATTATCAGCATGTTCCGAGGCCATGGTCAAGTGTGTTTTGCCGGAGGGTACGTCAAGGGGTGATACTGTAATGGTGGAAGCACTTGCTTTGGAGGACACCTCAGCACGTGTGGCACGTGGGGTAATGACTTTAATGGGTGATGCGTGTTGTCTTTTTCAGGTGGCAAATCTGACGGCGCAGTCCTTCACATTGATGGAGGGCAATGTAATTGGGGTCATTTCAAAATTAGACAGTACTAAGGTAATGCCAGTGGACATTGGGGAGGACAAGGCAGGCGATGAGGATCCAATGGATGAGCGGTGGAGTAATGCACGGTTGAACTTGGGCCCGACTATGATTGAAGAACAGAGCAAGTCCCTTAGGGCATTATTGGGAAAATTTCGACATGCGTTCGCATTGAGTGTTCAGGAACTGGGATTGAGTAAATTGCCTCCGCACTTTGTGGACACGGAGGATAGTTCGCCTGTATATACTGGGGGTATATATTGGGGAGATGTTAGCCTAAGAGGTGGTTGTCCCAAGCAAGAGTCGCTATTCTAGCCCGGTAGTATTGGTTCGGAAGAGGGATGGGACGGTCCGATTTTGCGTTGACTATCGAAAATTGAATCAGCGCACGGTCGTGGATAGCTATTTCCTACCCCGGATCGATAACGCGCTGGACGCGATGCAGGGGTCTGCCTGGTTTGCAACGTTGGACATGATGTCAGGTTACTAGCAGGTACCTATGAGTAAGGCGGACCAGGAGAAAACTGCTTTTTCCTGTTCTGAGGGTCATTTTGAGTTCGCACATATGCCGTTCGGGCTGTGTAACGCGCCGGCGACGATGCAGCGGGGCTTGGATCAGGTCTTCATGCATTTGAAGTGGGAAACTTGCCTAGTGTATTTGGACGATATCATTGTGTTCGGTCCGACCTTTAAAATTTTTTTGGGGCAGTTGACCGATGTCTTTCAGTTATTAGTTCAGCATAATATTAAGCTCAAGCCCTCGAAATGCTTTTTCGGGTTTGAGCAAGTAAAATATTTGGGGCATGTGGTGAGTGCTCAGGGGGTGGCTATTGACCCAGATAAGGTAGTGGCAGTTCGAAATTTCCCCAGACCGGAGACGCGTACAGCGGTAAAAAGTTTCCTGGGGTTGTGCGGTTATTACCGCAGGTTCGTAAAGGGTTTCGCCACTATTGCTAGGCCCCTTATTGAACTTACCCGTGAGACCGTGCCATTTGGGTGGTCTCCCGTTTGTGAAGATAGTTTTACCCAGCTAAAGGAGGCCCTATGTAGTGCCCCCATTTTGTCTATGTTTGTCCCAGGGGCTCCTCTATTTTTGCACACAGATGCGTCTAGAGTGGGTTTAGGGGCCATTCTATATCAAGGGGATAAACCATTACAGCGGGTTTTGGCCTATGCGAGCCGGTCGTTGTTACCGGCAGAGACTCCTTATACAGTGACGGAACTCGAGGCCCTGGCTATAGTCTGGGCCGTTGAAAAGTTTTGGCATTATCTTTTTTTGAATAAGGTTACTATTGTTACCGACCATCACGCTTTGTGCTACCTTCGGTCATTGAAAAATCCCTTTAGCAGATTTTTCAATGACCGAAGGTAGCACACAGCAGCTAAAATGGAGAAATTTGTGTACGACGTCCAGTATAAGAAGGGTGGGTTACATGTAGATGTAGATTGTTTAAGCAGGTATCCTGGCCCAGAGGGAGTAAATTATCCGGTAGTAGAGGATGATACGTACATCTACTTACTTCAAACCACAATTGATATGGCCTGGGAACAATTAAGAGATAAGGCTTTAGATCCATTGCGAGCAAAAGCGGTAGGGGGGACAGTGGCCCCGAAAGGGTACGTTATACTGGGGAATACCCTATATTTCTATAGTCCGTCGGAACCACCAAGGTTATTGATGGTGGTGCCGGAACAGTTAAGGGAGGATATCATGCGACAGTACCATGATCATCCGCTAGCAGGGCATTTTAGTATCACAAAAACACTGGCGTTACTGGGGAGGGTGTATTATTGGCCCCATAGGAAAGCGTCAGTTTATCAGTTTGTAATGTCTTGCCCGCAGTGTCAACGAAATAAATTGCCAAGGCTATTGCCTCCTGGATTATTAGTCCGTTGGGGTGGAGGACCCAGCAGTTAAATGAGGGTTCGATTTTGCGGGCCCATTCCCTCAGTCGACCGGACGAGCAACGTATTAGTTGGTTGCGGTCTACTACGGTACACGATTTTGTGTGGCGGCAACGTATCGATACGCAAATTCTCGAAATATTGAAAAAATTTTTCTTGATTTATTTGACCGGTTTGGAGTGCCAAAGTTTTTGATTTCGGATAGCGAGACGCCCCAATTGAGTCAAAGTACGCAAAAGTTTTTTCGGACATATGGTATTCACCACAGAGTATCCACCCATACCACCAACAGGCCGATGGGTTGGCAGAAAGACTCATCCAGACGTTATTAGTGACAGTTAGGTCAACAGCCCCGGAGGGGAATTGTAAGGAGGGATAGCCTAGGGCCCTGGCGCGGGTGGTGGCCGCTTTTAATTTTTCTGTGCAAGCGTCCCTGGGGGTGTTGCCATTTGAATTAATGCGCGGATTTTCACCAACGTTGCCAGTACATAATTTGGCGGGTCTGCCGCCTGCGGTGGGGCCAGCAGTCCCAATAGCTGTGCGGCGTGACATGGCCCGAACAGCATTGGGCAAAGCCTAAGTAAGGCAGAAATCCCATTATGATAAGCGTAGACGTGTGGTTCGTTTTGACGTGGGGGATTGGGTGTTAATAAGGGACCTGGCCCCTGCCCGTAAGGGCCAGGGGAAATTTCAGGCCCCATATCATGGGCCATATCAGATTGTAGAACACGTGTCCGATCTGAATTATGCATTTAGGGATACGCGTCGCGGCACAAAACCGATTTCCACGGTGCACGTGGATAATATAAAGCGGTATTTACCGCGAAGAGCGCCACAAGTTTTGGCGCTACGATTACAAAATTTTGAATCTGGCGCGAAAAATTTTAAGCCAGTTGGTTTGTGTGCTGCGACCCGCTCACCCTCGCAGTGCGCTAAAAATTAGACTCGCCCAAAAACAAAACACGCATTATCTGCCATTGCCTTCTTTGTCCTCCGGTCCAAGAGTATTGCCTCAGGTAAATTCAATTTTCTTTTTGGGAATTAAATTCTTGGAGGGGGGGAAGGGGAAATTCTTATCTGAAGGAAGGGGAAAATTATTTAAACGGTAAAATTGACAGTTACGTTAGTGAGGGGATAATAGTACCAGTCGTTGCCCCGTGTGCTAACCGCGTGGTGTTGTTGTTTTTCTTGACCTTTTCCAGTATAGCACAGCCTTTGCCGTCCACGTCAGTGACAATGACAGTTACGTTTGCGGATAATGGGCATATGCGGTCCATATCAGGGACCCTTACAGGCCTGGAAATTAGATCCTGGGGCCAAGTTGGGGCACCAGCGGTGCCACCACCACCACCATCACCGCCGGCGCCGTTGCCGTCACCGCCGCCGGTGCCGGGGGCCGGCCTGCAACAGCCGCCGTATACACCACATGGCCATCCAAACTGGCGTCCCCGTCGGCCGGCGGGTCCACGTCGTGGTGGACTTACACAAGGGGCCCGATGGGGAAATAACCCGTGGCCCTGGGTACCCCATCCAGGAGAGCCAGTGGCTCAACCGAACGAGGATTGGGACCTAGAATTACAGGATCCAAGGGTTCGTCGTTTGGCGGCGGGAGCTGGTGCGGTCATCGTAGAACTGCCGGAGGGGATGGACCGCTTGCCTGAGAGTTTTGCATTTCCAGGGCCAGCACCGGATATCGTGTATTTGGCTTTGCAGGCGACCATTGATCGTCAACGCCGTCGCCAAATAACCAGATTGCAAGGACGAGGGAACCAGGTGGCACGTTGCGATGGAGGAGGCTGTTCATCGTGATAAAACAGGGGAGATTTTTTTTTTTGTTTTTATTGTTTCGCCGTTGCTGCAATAATTCTGTTTTTCATATGATTGTCATGATATTTATATACTGAAAGTGATATTCCAAAAAGGTTGGTCACAGAGTGTCCAACAAGTTAACAAGGAGGGTGTGACATTCCCCAGGGTCAGGGCCGCGCATGGCGGGACTGGACCCGGTACGGTGGAATGCGCGCCTTACCTTGGATTACATAAATTCGTACTTTGCCCTTACGGGAATGTTGTAACCAATTAGGAAGGTTCGGGAACGAACCGCGTTCCTGCTGCCCATAATATATAAGGGAATTTGGGCCAGCAGGGAGGCAGTTCGGTTTTTGGGGTTCGACCAGGTTGGTCAACCTCTGTGAAATACTGTAATTATTTTGTACTATTTATAAGTCCCGCTAGTTGGCGGGCAGATTGATTGTGATCACCGTGATGTTTAAGAAGAAATAAACACGTTTTGTTTGGTAACTACGGCTGTCCTTTGCCTATTTGGAATCAAGAGCCCGGTTGGGCCCTTACACTCCTGAGGCTGGAACTACCACAAGTGGTCCACAAACCAGATGACAATTTCTGCTTTTTCTAAGAAGTCAATTCCTAGAATCAACAATAGACCCTTACAATGCTTGAATCAGTGAGAGTGTACGCTAAAGTGTAGGCTATGATACATTTAAAAATGCATTTGCTGGCCCATAACTTAAAGGCGGAACTATGTTCGCTCTAGCATTAGATGGACTGTTGCCAGAAAAGTCTGTGACGGTGCGCCGAGCCGACGCCGATGGTCGAGTGGGTTACGTGCTTGTCTCTCGATCCTAAGTTGCTGGGTTCGCTCCCAGGTCGAGGTCGGTGGGAATTTTTACGGATGGGAGAAATTCCCAAAGTGGCGGCTCTTTCGGATGAGAGTTTGAACCGAGGTCCCGTGTTGATTGTTGCACGCTTAAAGACCCCTCGAGTAGTGGTGGAAGTCCCCCCTCGTAGGCTAAATTCCCAGGTAGGTGTTGAAGGCTCATTTCCTGGCATTGGTGTTTAGCCCTCGTGTTGCAGAAATAGGCCAACGTTAAAAATCAACAAACAAACAACAACAAACAAACAGGTGCGCCGATTGGGATTAGGATATCTTGTGGGCATGAAACCATCGGGCATGTTCCATGAGTGCAACACTTCACCATGAAGGAGCGGAAACCCTATCTCAGGATGTACCGCTATGGGTCATTGTGTACGTTATAAATGGACTGGACAAAACTCTAGGATAAGAATGTCCACTGTGATCTGTCATGTGAGTCATGTAGTTCACTATGAAGTTGAGAAATCTGACATTTCTTCGCCATAGGCTGCGAAGGCCATGAGGTAGGATCTGTGGAAGCAGTGTTCGCCTTTAAACAGTGACAATAAGTGCTGATACAAAATCGGATTGGTTTAGCCTGAAGAACGTTGGGTGCCAGTTATGAGGTGCGCAGGTTGAGCGATAGCTTCCTCTATGTACACCTCCTCACTATTGCTTGCAATAGGAGAGTTCACAAAGGAGGCGGTATTGTCCTCCATGAGTAATGCTGCTGGCGCTTTGCTAAGTTTCTTAGCACATGCGCCGCCGACTCGACTTAAAGAGTCATTCCAGAATAGTCTCCAGACTATTAAATGGAGACTGAGTGCACGAATTGCAAAGTGAGAATCTTGAGAGGAATCCAAGACGAGGATTTAAGGCTGATTCCCACTAGCCGAACCTCACGTAAACCTCACGCCTCACACCACACACCTCAAACCTCAGTAAATTGCGTGCCAATTCCCACTACACGCACCTCACAAATTAAACGAAGAACGGCGCTCCTGCTAGTGGCGCGACGCACGTCACTAGCAGACGCAGAAAACAAAAGGCGCGGAATCGATTTCAAACTGGATTCATATGTTTATTTTGAAGAAGATATAATTTTGAAGTTTATCTACTGTAACAATTGAAATAAGGAAAAATTAACCAGATGACTGAAAGTATTTACGTTGCAACGTCATTCTACAATGCATATAATAGATTCGTCAATCAAAGAGTGGCGCATTTTATAATTAATTTTTGTTCCTTCACTATAAGCGCCAAATATCATTTAAATCTAAGCATTTTGCTTGAAGTTGTAATTTTTTATTGAGTGTTTCATGAAGTTGTAATTTTTTATTGGGTGTTTCATGTAGTTGTAATTTTTTTATTGGGTGTTTCATTTGAACGACTTTACAACTATATCCGATTTATATCCAGCATCAACGAGTGTTTAACACGATTTTCAAGCAGAATGGCCGAACTTTCTGATGAGCTAAATATGCCAGTACATTTCCCATGCAAGAACTGTATACCGGCCCTGTTGAAGTATCGTACTGCAAAAATGTTTACAACCATAACTAGCCTACTTCTGCACTGCTGAACCCAATAGCATAACGTACGTACATCTTCATCACTAGAAATCAGGGCCAAAATTGCCTTCTGTATGCCACCAATTTTGGCAAATTTAATAGCATTATGGTACATACTGAAGTAAAATTACAAGAAAAATTGGCCATCGGAATCCATCAACTTGGCTTCCTTCAGCCCAATGGCCAAATTCATTATTACTTACAACCCTTGAAAAATTCCTTGTCCTCTATATATTTAAACCTTTGTAACGTTTAATCAATCAGAAAATATCCCCGAAATCCATCTGAGATTCAACGCCATTTTATTCAAAAAATCAATAACATTTTTTGCATAATAAAAAAGAAACATGATACAAATTAATACGGCTGTAATTATTTAAAGTATTTCAACTAAGTATTACCGGAATATTTGAGTAATGGCGAAAGCAGTCAACCTGATTCACGCCTGTGCCACGCGCACACAGGCGGCATTTGGCGAGCCTCGTGTGGCTCCTCGCCGATTTACAAGTATGGTAGAACCTGTCTAAAAGCATACTCTCAAGACTGGTGAAAAACATGATTTTAGGCAGGTTTATTTATACACTGGTCCCAAGTTGGACCTGGCACATTTAATGCTTTTAGAGAGGTTATTGATTTAGACAAATTCAATCGTAGTGTGTATCGATTACTCGCCTATTTTACTCTCAAGTTATGCTTGGCTGAGAGTTCTCCTTTTCCTGTCGGGAGTCGATGTTTCGGCTCAATTCAAAACCGGCAAAGTATTTACAAGGTGAAAAATTTATGAGCTGGGACATAATTTTAATTATATTTGAGGTTAGTAAAATTTTAATTTTGATTCAACGATCGCCGCTCCCATAAAAAATCGCGGCAAATGTGCATCATGTTAGAATAATTTGCAGGCAATGAGTTTGTCAGTAAAGGACTTAGAATTACAATAGTTGCACAGGGGGATTCCGTAGCTGGTATCTATGTATAAAACAAAAGCATTCAATAATCGAAATAAACATTTAAAAATGATAAATTCCTGTAATTGAATATATGCTGCTGCAACAACACTAAACGCATCCAGGCGTAACTATTATTTCGAGATGGTTCCCATAAAATAAACTGTAGCACCGGAGTAAAAAAAGAGAGGTTGCATTGCAATTTTTTAAAAAAGATAAGGATATATTTTTAAGTATGTACCTATATAATCAAATTATGCCGTGTATATACATTGTTGATCGACCCTATAGTAGACCATATCCCTCAAAATGTGATGCCATATACGGTCTTAATAACCGGGAAACATCATCAACTGAAAGTAAACATACCTAAATCGAT
>JAQGBW010002840.1:0-18246 GCA_034698625.1 Julus scanicus
GTGCATTAAAATACATATGCGTTCACAAATATATCACATTTTATTTAGTAGTTAACAACGAATATCTTACTGTCCTCGTACTTTTTTGCCTACTGTATGCACGAACAGAATCTGTTGTTGAACTTTTAGACGCTATTTCATTATTTAGGCCTACACAATTATTGCCAAATGTAGCAGACAGGGATATGTAACAATTACTGTACTTGTACATGCACTAAAATTTTGACCGATAGCTAGTGTCAGGGACTCATCTAGGATTTAAAAACGAGCAAAGAGTATCCCAAGAGTATGCTTTTAGACAGTGACTATTTTCAGACGGTGATGTTTTTTGTATAATTTCGGAATAATCCCGTTTGGTTAAAACAAAAAAATATTGAATGTTCTGGCTTGCAAAGAATTTGAAAGTACAGACTTGCACAGTATACAGTAAACAAAAAAGTATGGAAGTACCCCATATTTTTATGTTTAATGGTAAAATAATTTGCAAATAAATGTAAATCTCATTATAATACATATCATATGTAATTGGCTTTTACATTGCAATATAAAAAAGCTTTAAAATAATAGAAAAATGCATGAAGTAGAAAAAATGAAATTTCTACAGCAAAAAAAGTATGGAAGCACACATACTGTAGAATTTATGCAAGTACAGTGTATCAAATAATAATTGAAATATGCTGGATCTAAATTTTGCTGCAACACACTCACATAACTTTTAGCAGTAAGTGTACCATCTGTAAACCACCACCGTGTTTCACATGTTTCACATTTTTGATTACATTTTGTGGGTCCAACGCTGTTCCATTTCGTCTCCATACAGTGAGAAACTAGGTTTAAAAACTTAATACTTGCTTTCATCAGTAAAGATCACATTTTTCCAAAAATCTAATGGTTGATCTTTGTATTGAAGAGCAAACTAGGCGCTTCTTCCGATTGTTTTCACTAATAAATGGTTTGTCTTGGCCGCCGGCCTTTCACACCTGCACTATGGAGAACATTTCTTATTGTTTGAGCTGACACAATCTTCCCAGAAGTTGATGTGTGTTGCAACCATTTGCATGATTGTTCTGGATTTTTGAGGGCTTCATCAACACAACTCGTTGTTTCTCCCTTGATGTTAACTTATAAACACGGGGGCCTGTTCTTGGTTTGTTAGAGACTGATCTGGTCTTTTTATATTTTTTGGGGGATTTTACGCACTGCTCCACAGGTTATTTTTTTTAGTTCTCTTGCAATTTCTCTATGTGATGTGCCACTTTCACGTAATAACACGTTCTCGCTGTAGAGTTGAGCTCTCACGTTGCGAAGGTGTCATCAAATCATCGTACATTATCGTTGATTATATACTGCTAGAACACCTAGTCACCACTATAATGATATGCAAACATTTAGTTCCTCATGTCCAAATTCGAAATGCTTCACAAATATTGATCACGTTAGGGTGCTTCTGTATTTTTTTTACTGTTCTATGTCCATCTTTTCTACTTCTTGCATATTTGTATTATTTAAAACCATTTTTTATGTTACACTGGCAAGATGGTGCTTCCATACTTTTTTTGTCTACTGTACATCGGCACTCGGCACAACAGTATTAGGCAAAGGCACTCCTTCGTTGGGTGATCCTCGTGGGGATCCAGGAAGGCCATGGCCGTATATGCGATCACATTTCGAAAGGGACGGGGGGGGGGGGGGGGGGATATGGTCCAAAAATTGCGGAAAATAATCGGATTCAGGTTGAAATTTTTAAAATTTATTGGATTTCCCCCTGTTCCCCCCCCTCCCTCCCCATACATACTGTCTTGAGGAAGGGGGATCTGGTCAGAGGACCCCTGGTCAAAGCCCTCATTTGTTGAGACGGTATCCCAAGGGTGTTCAGGGACGTCTATCAAACCTGTCGAGCGGCGATTGTTCATCGTTTTTGTTGATCAGGCCATAGTGAAATCGTAAGTATGGTTACAGTGGGATTGGCCCTGGGGTGAGTTTGTAGGACGGAGGGGTGATCCTTCTTAATGAGGATTGAAACCGGAGCGGAGGCCGTAATTAATAAGAAGGCAAGTTGATTCCCTTGTTGAGGATGAGCGGGCGCTCTTTGATGAGTGACCTAGAAAAAGGTACTTTTTGGGGAACGGTGGCTGAGCCGAACTGGAGATGGATTTAAGTAAAAACTGTAAAATTAAGGTTGAGACAGTTTTTTATTTGAAATAAAAGTTTGATTTTATTCAAAATGCATTTGCGGAATCTGTACAGTTGGTGAGGTTCGCCAGCGCTTGGATGCTAAGAACAGACTGAGGAGCCTAGGAAAATGCTCCTCCGTTTATACTAGTTTTAACGGAAGTAAGGATGGTTTCGGAATATTGTAGTACAGTGGTGGTAAATTTGACCTTTTCCATGATAAAAGGTCTATCTACCACTGAGTTCGATTTTTGCTATCCTAATGTTTAATTGCCGTTATAAAAGTTTAGCAGGAAGGATTTGCGTTGGATAAAGTATAGGTAACCCTCTTTATCTTTGCAGATGTTTTTTTATTTGGGGACATCGGAGTATGGATGAAGAACGTCTTTCAGCAGGGAATTATGCTAATGGTGTCATCGTTGTAGTTACCGCTGTTAAGTATGACCACAACGTAAAAAGAGTTAAACAAGTTTGTTTGTTGCATTGCTAGTATACTATGCAAGCAGATCGAGTAATGCTTAGCATAAAATTAAGATGAATATATTGTTTAAGACAGAAAGTTGTTTTCCTATAAAGTAAACTGCTTTTGTAATTAAATTTTGTCTTAGATATGAAATAATTTTCCCTAAAACATGATCACAATGTTTGTAGTAATAATCCTTATACAGTTTTTCACTCAAGATAAGCACACCTTTTATTTGTATGCCAATAATAATACAGAGAAATTGAGTGTTTTGTGCAATTTATAAAAACCCCTTACAAACCATTAGTTTACATATCTGCTATCGTGTATTTGGTTTTCTTAGTTAGCATAGTTGTGACTAAGTTTTACTCAAATGTTTTTTGTACACATTGTAATTGGCATCTATCATATGCATTATGAATGTTCCTTGTTGTTATAAACGTGTTTATTGAATTGTATTAATGTAGTGTGTAATACTATCTTGTACTTTTGTAATAAAGTCTAAAAAACGTTTATTTGGTGGGTGTCATTACAAAAATCGCCTATCTCAAAATTTAAAGGCTTAAAGAAACTGCAGAGTGGTGTGGTTAAAGAGATAGCCTAAAAAACACGAATTCTTGTAGTTCTTTTTCCTGCCACTTAGGCGCTGCAACCATGACCCCACATTCCGATCATTCCTCCCACATGCCAATCATTCCACAGGCCTTTTTTCCCCTCCAAAAAAGACACCTGATTTTCTACATAATAATACATAGTCATTTTCATATAGTCAATTCAACATTTTATTACTCAGACAAGTAAAAACAATGTAAATAGAAAATTGCTAACAAAAGGTATAGTCCGGGCGAGGGCCTCGATTTGAATCGGAGGGTATAGATGGTCGAGATCGGGCTGTATAATCTGCAGATAAAATGCATAAGTGACATTTTTTGCACATTTTCTGACCTCGAAGAGAAAGTTGTGCATAATTCCCGAGGTTTTAAAAATGCAAGTACTTGCATGGAGAAACATATCTTCTGGTGTCCACTTCCCCTTTCATTGACCATTATTAATACTACAAAAAAAACAAAAAAAAAAACATCATTAGTGAATGTCCATTATGGTTTTCCCTCCTTGTCCACGTGCCAGCTACATCTCTAACATGCACCGATCGAGGGGATCAATTGGGTAAATGGAATGCCACTTTGCATACATGGAATTCTTCGCCGGTGTATAAATTGTGAAAAGGGGATTATTCAATACATTCAACAACCTTTGTACATTCCCAGTGTTTTAAAAATCTAACTACATTTGGAAGTGGGGACACATATTGCAACTTATAATTAAACAGATATTTTCGCTTTAGTGGCTAAATAGAATTTGGGGTGAAATTTAGTTGCTAGTATTTCTGGTAGATTTTTTGATATACTGAAACGGTTTTACAAATTGACAAATATACCCTTTTTATGTATAGTTGGAACAGGGTTGAGCTAGTATATGCTATGTTGAAAATGGTTCATACATTTTAATTAGACGTTTTTCTTCCGAAAATTGTTTTTAAATCTGTTTTTCATGGTATTTTTTAGTTTTTGAATTTTCTATCTTCATTAAAACTAGAAAATCTCGATGCAATATAGAAGTGATCCTCTTTGGTACTTTCACTAAAAGAATTTGGGGTGGAATTTAGCAGCTAGTATTTCTGATAATTTTTTTGATATACCGAAACGAGGTTTTACAAATGGACAAAAATACCCTATTTATGTAGTTGAAACAGGGCGTAGCTATATACTATGTTGAAAATGGTTCATACATTTTAATTGCAAATATCCGGTTTTTTTTATTTTTTATTATGGTATTTTTCAGTTTTTGAATTTTTTATCTTCGTTAAAACTAGAAAATCTCGATGCAATATAGGGGGGATCCTCTTTGATACTACTGTTGGTGACAGAAAATCCAAAAACTGGAAAACACCATCATCGGTGAACCCCCATAATGGCTTCTTTTTTGAACGCCACCTAATTCTAACACTAAAAGTTTTTTGGCGCTTTGTAAAACCTCAATTCAACTCAGTACCCTAGAAGTAAGCAAAAAGATGCCATATGGTAGGGGGGGAAGGTCGTATCCAATTTCAGGAGAATCGCTCGAGTTTGAATTGTTATGAATGTGCTAAGCATTGCAACAATTGTAAACAAGCCGCCAGGATTAACTAAAAATACGCTAGAAATAAAACGTGAGGATTTTTCTCCCAAATCGGTGAACAGTAAATTAATAATCAGTTATTCAAATAGAATTGTATTTTAAAAATACCATTCACAAGGCTGTTCATTTTTAAAATGCGTTCAAAGGTTCAATTCAAGTTTCGTTATATCAAAAACACTAGCCGCTAAATTTCACCCCAAATGCGAAAATATCTCTCTTATCTTAGTAAAAACTAGAAGAAAAAAACAAAGAAAAATATTCAAATTTAAAAGTGACAAGTATCTAAAGAACAAGGGAACCTAGTTTCGGTATATTAAAAAGACTAGCCGCTAAATTTCATCATTCTTGGGCAAATGGCGACCGGAATGCCACTATGCATATTTATGGAATTTGTAAAATGAATAAAACTTACAAGTGAAATCGGGATTGCAAGTAACGGCGATTGTGATGAGATGTTCTTTCTTTGTAAGCCACAACAAAATTGCACAATTATCAGGAACAGCTTCTTTATATAATCAAGATTTATCCGGCTGACGGCTTACTTCCAATCGGCTGTAGGCTTAATAGCCATCCACGAAGGATGTCAGGCAAAATTATTCATTACGTTTTTATTCATTCTATGCAGATACGGGAAAAATAAATGCAAAAAAAAGGCGTTCTTTTTATAATTCTGTAAAACCTGCAAAATAAAAAGAAATAACAATATTAAAAAATCTTAAAAAACGAGTAAGCATATACAATAATGGCATCACAAACTGAACGTTGTAAGAAAATCTAAAAAGGTGCGGAACTAATGTCCAAAGATTACGAACATGACGTAATTGCATATGCTATTTATGAATATATTCAATTTTCGCTAGCTAGCAGTGCATTCAAGGGCATTTTTCTAATAGCGCCTCTAGCGGTCTGTAATGCCTGAAAGCACAATTTTATTTGCGTGGAGTTCATAAAATAACATACGGCGCTTTTGCTAAAAGATTTACCGCATCATAAATAACGTCACATAATATGAATTAATAAGAAAAACGCAAAACACATTCAGATAAATAAAATAAAAGTTTCATAAAAATTCCACAAATAAGATGTTTTGATAACACAATATGAAATCACAATACATTGGGTGAAACGGGCAGAGCCCCGTAGTGCCTGAACACCCCTTTCCTACAGAAATAATTTCAATATAACCTGTATAGTCCTCAAATATTAGTTGCATATATAAGGTCTATCTATCTCTCAGATTCACTCGCATCATAATTTCAGAACAAATTCAACAAGCTGCGTAGCACACGTTACATAATAGTGTACTAATTACCTTCGTATTACTTATAAGGTTAAGAGTGGGATGATGGGGGGAGGCGGGGGGGATGGAGGACTGCAAATTTCGAGTTTCTTGTATATTATTAAAAACAGAATTAAGCTTATCGTCAAAAATGCTTACTTTTGCAGCTACGAACTGATAATTAAACATTTGTTCAATATGTAGTAAGAGTATAAAACTTACTACATATTAAATTTGAGCATAGTAACAGTTATAAATTTGAGTTTGAAAGTCCAATAAATGCCTTTATTAATATTAATAGGCTTAATTTTGACAAATTCCCTAAAAAATGGTAGCTTAAGAAGATAGGCAATCACTGCTAGCTTGGGTGCTAGCATTGTTTGCCAACTTTCTGGCGCAAAACTGCTCCATAGGACGTTTTAAAAGCTATAACACTAACAGATATATTTATCAATACAGTAGAGAAAATTGATTTTTATTCCTTCGAAAACAGTTGTTCCTTGAAATAAACTTAATTTACACCTTGTTTAAATTGAAAGGTGATTGTTACTGCCTTACATTTTTCATGTCGGAATTTATGTTTGTTATAATTGATAAGGTTAAATTATTTGGGTGAATTTGAGGCCATTTCAGACAACATTTTCGCTCATGGTCATCGGGTTTTCGTTTCCCTCCAAAGAAAGAGAACCTGACAAATAAACGAGAGCCATGTCCGCATCTTGGAAAACACGTTCATAAACAAGGCATTATTTTCTCATTTAAAGTAAATAAATAAAAGATTCTGATGGTAAATACATAATCCGCTGGCACAGCAATTCTAAATTCTGATCGGTGAAGCTATTTTCAAGTGCTGTTTTTGAGTAGCAGTGAACATAAATAAATAAAATAAATAAATAAATTAAGCGTATAAGGAAGAAGGTAACCGAGGATTCGATCCCTCGATTTTCAGTGACACTTGGGTGAATTGGGCATCCCGGCCACGAGCAATGGCGGAGAAAATGAAAGCTAAGCAGTCAGTCGCAGATGATTGGGAATTCCCATGAAAAATCGGATCAAAAATAGATAGAAAACGTCAGAAGGTGCTCGTAGTAAACACTAGCTACAACATTTAAAATACGAGAGTTTGCATCACGACGAAGGGTGGCCAATGCGAATTAAGGGAACAGTATGCATTGTTCACGGGTTATATTGTTAGGCCTAATAGAAAAAATAGGATCTTAGTGGGAAGATTTCAATACACTACCTACCACATAATCACGTTGTAGGTATACAGTGAATGGAATCGAACGCTCATTAATGCTGCAAAACGAAGCTCCAACTTACGCGAAATATTCGATTGAACTTTTCTCAAAATGACATCATCGTTGTTCGTAATTTAATCGGGGAATTATAACATTAATTCACTTCAATTCAATACCCTACATTCTGCATAAAAATGTCATTTTGGATATATACATATCATTTTCAAAATTTTCGACACGTGCAGAAAAAAAACCACCTATTTTTAAGTAAAATGTATTATATATATATTTGCTTATCTTTGCTCTAGACACGTTATTATGATGCGGTGATGCAACTCGATCTATTCTGCATTAATCTCTCATTAATTACAAATTCAAGTTGGCAGAGAAACATAACCATATCACAAGACCATGTACGGAATCAATGAGATAACCAAGTTCACATACGTACATGTTATGTAGATATACTTTTCTAATTTCGTACATGCATTCCGATGTTTATACCATTATATGCATTCATTGCATTGTTTGATTTCTTATGTTATACATTTGACATCACAAACGTACATAAGGGGCCATTCAAAAATTATGTCACACCTAGGGGGTGGGTGGGTGGTTTGTTTTTTGTGACAATTGTGACCAAGGGGTGGTTTGGTAATGTGACATCACACAATCAAAATTTATTTCAAGATTTGGGCCATGTAGTGGCTTAAAACTTTCTTCCCGATTGCTACTCATCAATCATGAATCTTCATGAAGAGCAATCGGGGAAAAAAGACTTTAGTCTCTCATTTTTTCCCCGACCGCTTTTCATTTGTTTTGGACGTTACATGATGTAACATGTGGCATCATGGTCTTTTTGCAGACAACGCTTTGGCGTGCGCAAAAAAATAATCGGGAGGGGAGTAATCGACGGGTTGTGACATCATTATGGATGGGGTGTAGTAAAATTTGTGACAAAGGGAAGGGGGGAGAAAGGGGTATTTAAAAAGAGGCAAAAAAGGATGACATAATTTATGGATCACCACTAACAAAAATTTATCCAGCAATTGGTACTCAGAATTATTTAAAATGAGAGGAAGTTATTTGTGCTGAATAAAAAGGTGATGACATTCAATGATGATAAATCCACCACAATGTGGGATATTTACCATCACGTCGATCGATCAGAAGTTAGATGACGAAACCAGTAATTAAATTTTTTTTACCTGTTTCTTCATTCCAAGAATGTACGATCAGCAAGGGTCATCCAGCTGTCTGTCACGATCACACGTCTTCTTTTAAATTAAGGTTCCAGGTGCTTGACATTTCACAAAAACAGTCCAAATTAAAATGTCCAGATTGCAAAAAAAAAAAAAAAAAAAAAATTAAATAATTAAAAAAACATTTGGAGACAACACGCGAATGGAATGTATTTAAAAATGACGGATAGAAACTCACAGTGGGAATGTTTAAGAAGCGAAGGGCCTGGAAGTTAGCTGTTGACAGACGAGCATACCTCAGGCCAACTCCCTTTATATTGTACAGACACCTGACCACCGCATAAACAATTTCTTGTTTGTTAATCGGCGTTTACGTTCAGATTTGTCAACAAGCAAACAACAAGCTGCCGAAAATGCCGAACTAAGCAGGTTCGCGAGAAAGGTCGCAAAACAGGCAAGGTGCAAGATCAGAAAACCCCAAATAAAAAGCAATGCTAGACCCTAAAATAATAAGCGAATGGAGAGGGACTGCTTTGCCGACCGCGGAACTCGAGGGCCACCCACGTCACCGGGTCCCCCTGACGTCATCGTTGGAAAGCTGGCCCCTCTATTTCTGAAAACGCTTACTGCATCGATGTTGCACGATTGGAAAATACATATTGGATGGCTTGCCCCCCAAAATGCGCGTTTTATGATGAGAAAAAGAGCTTTTCGTCGCTTCTGTCTATAGCTGCCTTGCTGACCTTTTCCACAGCGAAAATGTCAAATGGCGTTCGTTACATAAGCCAAAATTTCTTTAGTAAATACGCGTAATTGAAAAGCAAAATAGTTAACAATGATTAAATGCCATTTCAAATGTTTCCAACCCTTATATGGCCGGGAAGCGACAATTAGTATTCTGAAAACAAATAATTCATTTTGCAATGTTAAAGAGCATTTTGAAAATTTAAACATGTGAAAATTGGTAATAGAAAATAATTATTTGTATTTGATCAAAAGAGGCTGTGAAATGCAGAACAACTTTAATATATATGAGATATTACGGTAGATTGGTAGGCGGGAGTACTTTGAGGCTTCGAAGGTTGCTACCCTAAACAGAATCACACGTAAAGCACCGTCGGTTTAGTTAATAGTTAAAACGATTAACCTAGTTTTAGTTATATCAAAGATCAATTTATAATTGTGTTTCTTTTCACTTTTTGAAAGTAGCATCCTGTAAACGTTTTTGGTGGGAAGTTTGAATTTTGTTGGCTCTAAGAGGAGGAGCTGATGTTACAAACCTTTTTTTGCCAACAACTCTTATTAAAAATAATTACAATCTAAATTAAATAAGAAAATATCACTCAACTTTTAAAATTGGTTGGAATTCAATTTTCCAAATATAAAACGTTTCAACTTTATTTTTTCTTGCAGAAAATGTTAACAGAAAATAGTTAACCTGCCTGAGAAACATAAAACGAGTAACAAAATAATGCTTTTTGCTTTCATGTGAAAAAGTAGATCACATTTACATATAAAACCTTTTACAATACAAACAGAGCATTTTTAACATTTGAATATGAATGAGGAAACTATCAATTAACATTCTATAAACGATAAATTTCTATATATAAAAGCAGTCAAACTGCATTAAAGATTCAAAGTACAGTAGGTAAGAAAAAAGTTCAAATTTGCAAAAAAAAAAAAAAAAAATACAGCTGGCGTTTGTATTCCCAAACCATAATTTGCCATTATGTAATGATAAAAGTTATTACCATTGGTGAAAATAGGGAGAGAAATGGAGAAGCGAGTATTTTAATTAAGTGATAAATTATGTTAAAATTGGGATTCTTAATGCAAACTGGCAAACTTAAGAAGCTTTGAGAAAACATTTATAAAGATCAGATTTGAAATTTGAATATTAAATAATTCGCTTACCCACAAAAGATTATGAAAAATGACTAGCGTAACAGATTGTAACTGAAAACAAGTAAAAAATCAAATTGTGGATACTGGCCGAAATTCATCTACGTGTATTGTGATGCCTTGTGAGGCTGGTTTGGCTTCACTCGGTTCACTGTTGCACGTCTTCTGCACCTTGGATTGCCTAACAATAATACACCAATATAGAAACAGGAAATGACTTTAAATTAACGAAATGGAAAAGTAGGGATAAATGAAAGAAACTAGGACCTACAAAACTCAATAATGGAGTTTTCCAACATTTAAATTCACAAATAAATGCACCACATAAGTTAAATTGCAATACAGTAGAATCCGCTAAACAAGTTCCTGCTTAAGAAGTTTTCCCCTTTAAGAAGTAATTTTTGGGTATGTTTGAGCTCATATTAGCTTTAGTCCATGTGCGTATTTGTCTTAGAACCCAAAAAAACGTACAATTGATTTCTCAATCGATGTAATATTAAAAGAAAACGTTCATAACACGAATGTGGTGCTATTTTCATATATTTAATGCACAAGTTACGACCGTACTACTTTTACTAAACTCTCATGTTTTATAAGTTTTCCCTGCTTAAGAAGTTTGAAAACTCGGGTTCCTTGAAAAACGTATTAACAGAGTTCTACTACATATGGATTTTAAAAACAGCAAAAAAACGTTCTTTCTCATTAAATTCCCTGCCTTGTCATTCGTTTGACAGGTAACTGGTAAGTGCAGTAATACTAAAAAACATAATATGCTTACCTGTAATTATCACCAATTTCTTCAGTTTCTGTATCGTTCAACATTTTGCTGGTCAACAAAGGCATGCTATTGGACGTCACTGGTTGATTACTGAGAACGCTTGTCAATTCCTGCTGAATGGTAGGATCGTCTTCATCCGTATTGAAGTCATTTCGAGATCCGGAGGAATTAGTCAAATCCTGAAAATTCATTTGGACAGTGAACTAATGTCATAAAGAAAACTGAAGACATGCGATTTGAGAATGCATTCTTGAGTGTATAAAACATGAGAAGTGAGGATTGCTGAGCATGCAGAGTACAAAGCGTTACAACTATGCCATCCAGCTGAAATTTGGAAGGATAAGCTTGAGAAAAATATACGAAAGCATCCACTTACTTTGACTGCCAGGACGTCGCCATCAAACAGAGTGACATTGCCAACAGTAAGTCCCAAATTAACGTTTCTCACATTTTTTGCAGACTTATGTCGCAAATGTTTTTCTGTGAACAACTGAAAAACAGAAACAAGGAATTATGGAAAGCAATTACATTTTTTTGACATACTCAAAATATGCTCCTTTGCTTAAAATAAATATAGCAGTAACCACTTCTTACTTCGAGTTGTTCTTCGATAACAACCCATCCACAGCGACCAAAATCTTTTTTGGCAGCATGAATATTTTCTGGCAGCATGATCAAAGGTTCAGCTAAAACTTCCCTAAACCGGGAAACGGATATGCAAGGCCCACAGTCCAAAATGATTTCAAAAGGTTGAAAGTAGCGCCGTTCATTTGGAAGCCTTTGAATGACTGATAACACTACAGCATTATTTCTAAAGAATTAATTGAGACGTAGGTTAGCTCGCAAATCAAACATACTAATCCCCAGCTAAATTAAGTACAATAACGCGAGTGTTACCTTAAATTTTCTTCAGATGGTAACAGTTGAACGCATAAATGCGCTTTATCTGCTATTTTCAGTGATCTAAAATTTAATAAAATACATACGTTGTACATTTATTTGATTGGCATCAGTGATTAATGGGTTTTTTAAACACATTCTCCAACCCGTAACGATAATCACACTCTGAAGATGCCGCTTAAATGTCATCCGTGTATTGTGCAACAGCGATAACTCTCGCCAACAGACTCACTTGAGCATTTTCTTTGGTCCTCTTAAAATTCTGCAGGGTCCATTTTTGAGCAGCATTCTTACTCGGATTTGTCCCAGCTTCAGCGGTGGAATATTTTCTAAAAGAGGCATGGCTAAAATATAGCGCTTTAACTCATCGAGCTTAGATGATACGGGAATGCAAAGTTCTCCCAACTGAGTTGGTTGTGTAGGGCAAGCTGCCATTAATTCTTTAAAAGCAGCATTGTCTAATTAAAAAAAAGCAATATTAAAAATTTATAACATCATGTGGCTGTGAGATGAATCTTAGTTATGTTAAATTTATTTACCAGGTTTCGAAAGTGATTCACCACTTATAGCAATAATAGGATGAAACCAAATAGACAAAGTGACTGATGGCACATAAGGTTCCAACCTCTGTTCAACAATTAATGAGGCACCATGCTTAATACCAAGATTATGAAGACTAGAAGAGTGGTTTGTCAATGCCTTTCCTGCTTCACCATTACACATCTTTAGTCTTAAGCACCAATTTGAACCTATAACCGCAATTTTATAAGGATACGTAGTTTGCATTTTGCAAGTATTAAAACAGGATGCTGATCAAAATAAGGATGGTTTTTAACCTTCAAGATTAGCAGTCCTAATTACTTTTTGTAGGCACTTTTCAACTGACATGTATTTATCGATGTTGAAGTTCATTTTATCCCCGCTCGAGCTTTGAATACCCAAGGTTATCTATGTACATATAATTAACGAATACAAGTTTTACATCAAAAGGAAAGTGTACAGGTTAAATACATGTTAACATGTAACTTTTTAAATCAAGGAAGCTTTCCAAACACGGAACCCTGAAAGTAATTATTACCTGTAATTTAGTGGGTGGTGAACCCTTTTCCAAAAAAATTTCACTTGTTGCATTTAATTGAGATTCAAAGACGGTCTGATCGTCCCAAACTAAAATGATCAAAATAAAAGTATGATATTAATGATAGTTTACTAATATGAATTATAAAGCAAAATTATTCAAAAATTTTACGCACGGGGAACTGGAAACTCAAAATCAACCTTGGTCACTGAAAGTCTGTAATTTTTCGCAAATGGCAGACCGAGGAACGTTAAAGCCTTTTTACGTAACTGACCAACAGTCTTCAAAATAATGTTCAAATTAATATTTTTAACAACATCAATTTTCAACCAAATAGTTTCATTTTGTGTAGGGTCAACTATTGAAATTACCTCAGTTCTAGCAATAACAAGGTTAAATCCATTTTGTTCTGCAACCGAGTCTTCTGGCACGAGTGAATTCTACAAATATCATAGTTAACAATTATAATTCAAATGTAAGGATTTTGATCAATGACACATTGAACTGCTACTTACACTAAAACCGTTCTTGATGGTTAAGCAAACTTTGTTTGCTTTAGCCAAATTCACATCAAAATCAGAATCAAGAATCTCTACGTTAAAATTATAACCGTCAGAAATACCCAATTCAATGAGAGTTGTTTTATCCATAAACGTTGCTAAAGTTTTAAAAACAATAAATATTTTTTTTGTTTTCAACAGGTGGAATTAATGGATGATGATTCGTAAAGGGGAATACAGTACAATACTTACACAGCATTCAGCAATTACTTACAATTTAAAAATAACATTCATTCAGGTGTCATAACAATAATTCGGATTAAGTTCATAGAAACGTTAAGTATAGTTATTACAATTTACTTACAGCAATGAGCACCATGCTTTAAAAACAGTTGCTCTGGCACAGTTTTAAATTTTTTCGCAATCGTAATCACCAAATCTGAAAGTGTAGAGCTCTTCGGAAAGGAATGTGCACATTTCATCGAATTTCCATCTGTGGCAGTATGGTCAAAACTGAGAAGCACAGGCTCGTGAAGTTTTCCACGTAGTAAAATTTCGCAATCTCCAACCTTAAAACAATGAAAGGGACCCTTAATGAGTATCTTATGAGTGTAACCTAATTAAGTAATTTTAAGATTTGCATCCCAGTAGCACCTTATGTCCATCCCAAAGAAACAATTTGTCTCCATCCTTGAGATCTGTATCTTTTATTCTTTCTTCATAATCTAAAATATTTGATAACAAGTTTTCCATAACATGGAAATTTTTAATCATGGTTTTTCCATAACGTGGTTAGAAAATAGAAACAATTAACTTCACACAACACTAGATTCCTTCACATGAGGGCTAGTGGTGCTGTTTGGGGGGCGATCCAAATAGGATGTATCAAAATTCCTTCAAAATGGTCTAAAAAACGGTGTCATTCCATCAAGGGATGAATGGACACAGTAAGGACATGAGGTAACAAGGGGGGTCAATTTTTTGAATGAATTTCGGGGACATCCTGTTTGAATGGCCCAAAACAACGTCTCTAGCTGGCATTACCAGCCCTCACTTGAAGGAACATACTGTATTAATTTCAGTCCTACAATAGATTCCATAGGAGTCAAATTACAGTGGCATAAGAGTCACCAGTAATGACAAAAGTAATTAAGTTTGTCATAAAATTTTAAAAAATCTTACTTTTGGATAAATGTTCATACAAATGTAAACCTCCGGCAAATACTTTCGCAAAAGTAAGAGTAAAACGTGATTCAGCTTCTATACAACAAGCCTGGACATTCAATACAAATAAATTATTAATCAAACCAGATAAAGCTTTATGCATTTAAGAGAAGCATACATAAGTAAATACCTTTTTAACTGCATCATAGAGGTTAGCTAATTTGTCTTCTATATTAACGTTAACTGGAATACTGCATTGACTTTTACAATTTGGGAAAAGTCCCCCATCAATAGAAAGATAAAGATCACCCAGTTGCACGTTAATAATAATACTGTTAACTGCCAAATTATACGCTTCCCTGTAAAGTCATCAAAACAAAAAATAATAAACCTAAACATGTAAGAAAGTACTTTACAAACTAGTATAGTTAAATTTATAACAGTACCTCTCACTCTCAAGACTTTGATTTTCAGCAGAAATGAGTTCTCTCAATCTCTCGGGAATGTTGTAGAACGGATTTCCAATTGCTTAGATTACAAAGTGAAATACAATTTATTGATTGAGAAGAATTGATGGAATATATTTAAAAGGTGGGAATGCTGAAGTGTACCAAAACTAATAGATACCTTCTAAAGGTCTCTTTAAAGATTTGCGCCTATAAAAAAGCATGTAAGCACATTCCTCTCCACCAAACGTACTGTTGATTTCGGAAGACTGGATGGGAAGGACATAATTATCATTGAAATCAAACCAGTTAGAATATTGAGCGGAACTTTCGGAGGATGAAGTATTCAGCTCTCTAGGCAAAGTCGCAAAATAAAAAATAATGTACATTAATGAAACATTGATTTTTTTAAAAAAAAATCTGTTTGCCAACCCATTACTTACTTGGGCACCTGAACTTCGTTATCATCTACTGCGTTTTTAGCTGCAGAAATAACAGATTCACTGTTACATTCAAACGCAGTAATTTTACTAATTGTATCGCCACTTGGTGTTTTCTTTCTTTGCATGGATTTACTCCCTTTAAATATAATCTCATCTTCGACAGTGTCGAACACATCGCTCTTCAAAATGAACTAAACAAATTTGTTAATGAAAACGTTAGTGAACTATACGACTCAGGTACATGCAAAAGCAAATGTAAGTTCTTGAAATAGCCCTTAAACTGATATCACATAATATTTGTAACAATGCTCAATTATGACATTCTGCATAATCTGCCTAAACCTTGTACAGGTAAACCCTATTACTAAATGGTGCTCAAAGCTATATTGTTTTATTAAATCTGAGTATATGGCATATTCTTACTTTTGACAAAGGACCATGCTTGTGTAGGAAGGTCAAACACCAAATGGCCCCGCTGACCTCGAAAATCCTCTATATTGAGATGGAAAATAGTCGTTGTTCCATAATTTCACTTTGAATAAATGAGCTCTAAAATTCTCCTTACCTTTTCCAAATCCTTGAACTTAATTCTTTGATCAGGTTGACACGATAATATGAATGATACAATTTGGACTGGATTATTCAGATCTTCACAACTAAGGGGTGGGACTTCAGTATTAGTGGCCAGTTGGGGAGGTGGTAGAGATGATAATGGCACTAAAGGCTCAATAGGTACTATAGGCACTTCTGGTGGCACAGCATCTTCCTAATACCAAAGTTAGTTACCAAATTTAATCATTCTTAGATAAATAAAACATTTATAATATGCAAAAAAAGGTTATATGTAGAGTGTAGGAATGCTTTTTCAGTTTGCTTTTTTGGTGATGGTGATATGTCAAAAAATTAAATTACCAGGAAGGGATTGCTCCCCAATCGATCTATATCTTTTATGTAGACATGGTAATGACCAGAATGTGCAGAACCACGATGTATCAAAACTGAGAACAACTCATACACTGTGTCCTCAGATGGCAATTCCTAAGTTATAAAATGGCAATTAAGTGTGCATTTACCTAGATAAAATATCTATGATTATTAAATACATTTCATTACTGAACTAGAAAATTACTTCAAACAGTAAAACAGCGCATAACAGCATTTCATTTGAGATTTTAAGCTAGTTTCCTTAAACAAACCATTATTACCTTGTCACAATACGGAGCCATGTCAAGTTCTACAGGAAACTGGAATTTTCGTTTATCCTTAAAGAGAAACATTCTTGTAATATACCGCTATATCAGTATATTCTAGAAATTAGAGAACTATGAATTTTCTCTCTTACCTTACTACTTTTCAATTTTGCAACATCATAAACGAACCTCAAAAGGGAAAATCCCAGGATCGGAGGTAATTCATGCAGTTTACTTGTCTTAAAAACAATTACAATTTACAAGATGTAAATAAGAATACTAAAAAAGCACAAATACTTGAAAATAACCTTACTTTGTTTGCATCAACAAGTTGGCAACATCTACTGCATTTATACTGATTTTTCCCAAACATCTTTTCAGAGTTAATGAAAGCTGAAGAAAGACCAGTTTCCAAACAACCTTTTTTGGTAATAGAAACGCTTATGTCAAGAAAATCCTCCTAAAAATCAATGAAAATACATGAACCGTCTTGAACACTGCTACTATTTCTACTTGCCACACCTATATTTAATATTTCACTATCTCGAATATTCACCTTACTTTCACTGACTTCACCACAACTCAGACACTTGATCTAGAAAACAAACATTTGTCAGATTTAGGGAGTAGTTTCAGCAAATGGTTTGTAACACAAGGAAGATCAGAAAGTTTCTTTAATTAACCGAAATAATTCCAGCCTCGTTCCAAATAAATCAATTCAGTAATAACACAAAGACTACTTTTAAATGGAACATATGTATGACTACACCGAAAACGTTCTGCCTAGCTAATTTTATGCTAATTTTCAGAAACTTATCCTTCTTCTCAAATATTTAATACAATACGAAAACAAAGTAATCAATACATAACTGAAACAGCTAGATATTTCATTAATTAAAGAAACTCACTTCTTCAGCTTTACTAATTAAAGCATAAACTAGACACCTGATTGATTAATTTTCCACAAAACGTTCGTGATACTAAATCTTCACCAGGAGTATAAACAAGTGACTTTTCAATAGCACACATTAGAGTGTGATGTAATTCCTGGACGTCTTGTTGTTCGAAATTCTAAAAGCAAATAATTAAAATAAGCAGACTATAAATATAATAAAACATCTGAATTCATAATTGCAGTGTTACACCACATAGCTTTTAATTCGTTTTGATAATAGAGAATACAATTTGCCTCAAGACAGACCGCCGATTATAATACGGCACATTATGCCTAGTATCCACTGCATTGAACATTGAACATAAAACATGCAAACATTCAAGACAAACCTGAAACATTGTATTCCTGAACA
>JAQGBW010002841.1:0-18244 GCA_034698625.1 Julus scanicus
GTGAATATGTGCAATGTTTGGGCTATGACGCCATATTCAATTTTATGTAAATACGATGAAGCAAAAATCAAAAAAAATTCAAGTCCCACACGGTCGCCTTACTAAAGGCGACCATGGCAGTTGAAATTTAATAAGCTAGGGGAAATGCGTATTGGTGCGTGTCTCTCATAAATTGAAAACTTGACAACCCGAGTTCTTTCTGGATGGTGATCAACTCGCTGTCGTTGATACTGTCAAGAATTTGGGAGTTTATATTACCAAAAACCTTTCTTGGAATCACCATTTTACAAAAATTGTTGGTGCAGCAAACCAACAGCTTAGATTCATTCAACGTGTATTTCGAAAATGGGCGGAAAATGTTAAGGAAACAGGCTACACAACTCTGGTTGGAGTATTGTGCTCCAGAGCAATTTAAACTACTGCAAAAATATGAATAAATAAATTCGGTTTATTCCAAATTTCAGTTACATTTGGGTCTCAACGTTAGTGCACTTTAACCTACAGTAGTAGCTTTTGGAATAAAACCTAAGACTTTGTTTCATTTTCAAATAATGTTGTCGTGGATACTAGGGTTGGATACATAAAGCTAGAATTGGACGTTTCAAATTTGTGCATGGTCCAAATTCCAAACACATTATAACTCTCTGGGAACCAATTTTTATATGTCAAACTTGAACAAATTCAATTCTGTTGCATCTTGATTATTTCAAGTGCATATAATCCCACGATAGTCTTATTATTTTTAATGAGCAAATGAGTTACATATGTAATTTTGTTACCTACATACTATGTATCTAGTAAGCCTACTTCATAAACATTGCAACAAAAAATACGAAAATGGAAAACAATCGTTAAATATAGAATCGATTTTTATATTTGTTGTAGATGCCCACATTTCCAGTAATTTTATATTAATGTCTCAAAACGTCTATAGACCTCGAACAGACTATATATATAGTTTGAATAAGTCTGAATATTGTTTTTATAAGAAAACATCATGAATATTGTAACATACATGTAAGTGAATTATTTCATAAAAAATGCGAATTAGAGTGATACTCGCCACTAATAAATTCACACATATAAAGGCTTTTTTTAACAAGGCAATCACGGATATCCTATTGAAAACTACGAGAGCTAGATAGACAATGGTATAATGCGAGTACAGATCAGAGCAAATACGAAACAAAAACAGAGTTTCGGAAACATGTTTATGATAAGTTTGCTCCCCAGCTTTCTGTCCTATAGTTTCCGAAAACAAAAACGCGTGCTCTCTAGCAAACATTTGGTTTTTTAAGAGGCTGTCCTGTAGACTGTATACCATTGATCCATGTGTTTTCCAGAACAGACAACAGTTCTTGACCATACACTTTCTTGGTGTGAGACAGTGGTCATTAGATCCAAAGGAAAGTTTCTCTATCCCTCGTTCATGTAACTTACATTGAATGCGAGGCACAACAATGGTGATTGAAAGAAAGTCAATAAAGGTCAAAACAAAATCTCTTCTTAGCTTCCTTGATTTGGGATCCAGTTGTTGAATCTTCCTTCTCTTCTACTGTCCCTTACTCCTGTCCCTGGACGTCCTGGTGTTTTGCCTTTGCGTTGTCCAGGTTCTTTGCCTCTGTCCCATCCAGGTTTCTTCTCTTCTTCAGGAATTTCTGTCTCTTCTTTTCTCTTCCTTGCAACCCTTTGTCTCAACTGCTGTCCTGTCACATGCCTCTGCCTTTCTCTGTTGCTGTCCCGGGGTCTTCTCCCCCTATCAACCGCTGTTCGAGTCCAGATCAACTCTGGCCGCTGCCTGGCCGGCACCCTCTGGTGGTGATCTCGCTCGTAGCCGGAATTCCCGTCTCACACCTTGGTAGGAGCGCCATGACCAGCAAACATTTCCTGTGTTTCCAAATGCTTTTTGATGTGAACAACATTATGTTTGGTGAAAACACGTTTCGAAAATAAGTTTGCAGGAACCCTGCTTGTTTCATGCTTGCTCCGCGCTCTGTACTCAGCACCAGACACAAAGGCAACGAGCAAGTTTGCAGTCATGTCATGATGTAAATCTCATGACACCATAAGAAGCAAACGTTGCCTCCCTCATCGACAGCACCATGCAATATACCACTATTTTTTGTGAATCTAAATGTGGTTCTATTCGTTGTGGCTAGTTCCTAGGTGATGATCTGATGGTGTTATTTTCTCTTCCTGGCCCTCATGAGTGCAGATACAGAACGCAGTTTCACAGCTAGTGTTGGCGATGACCATTTACTACATTTTTTGTCTTGAAAAGTTATGCCTTCGTCCATATCGTTGGCTTCGGTGCGAATTTCCATCTTTTGAACAATCAGGCGGACCATTTGGTGAAGTTGTGTTAGCGTAGTGGACACTTCTTTTAACCTGATTGCAAGGTTAAAACAAAAAATTAATGTATATAGAGAATGGGTTTTGACAGTTTTGATGCTACAACTATCGGCCTTGGCATCATCAAATATGTTTACCTTAATTTCTGCTTTTGCAACTCTGAACTTATCACATCTTCTTCACCAGAATTGATTTCTTGCATTTTGTCACTAGAATTTGTGTAGACACTGCCAAACCATCGATGAACAAAGTTCCAAAACTGTAAATTAGTCGAGTAAAGTTATTAATGGAAGCAATAGTCATTTACTGTTAAATCTTACAGAAAAGTTGTTTAGCCCAAGTGAAAAGTTAATTTGAGTACCCCTAAGATATCATGCAGATCAAGTCTAAATTATCCCAACAAATTGCAATTATCCCCACATTCTGATAAACGCAATGTGGTGGCGTACCCATGGACACTGTGAATGGTTAATGCTGTTTGGATATTCGATAACTTCCACTTTATCCACTCGATTAAGAAGCATTTTCGGAAGTTTCCTTTCTAGCTCAGTATGTAGCTCCACCTAAAAGTATACATAAACTTGTATAAATTGTTCTTCAAGTTCTGTTCTGGGGTCTGGTGATGAAGATTTTCTGCAAATACCTGCATGGCCAAACGCTTCAAATAGGCGTTTTGTCGTACGCTGTCAATGTCCCCAACAGCCAGACCGATCTTGAAAGTTCAGAAATATGGACGTTAGCAATAACTTGGGGAATTCGGTACCATGGATTGCATGGCGGGAATTCCTGGTATGTCGGGTATGTTAAGAAATATGTACTTGAGGTCAGGGGTTGTAACCCTCTCTGCATTCCCGAGCTAACCAGCATTTCCTACGAGGATTGCTGGGAAGCTCGAGGAGGCAGAGAGGGGAGTTCACATCAGGCAGTGGTCCAGGTTGGACCCTGGCTAAAAGTGCGCACGGACTTGTTCTTTTATGCCTAGTTCACAATGAAGCGACCGACATTGAGCGTCGGTCGAGGCGGAGCTTAATTTTTTAGGGAAAATACGTCACTATCTCGGCGTCAGACGCTGACCGGTTCGCAATGGAGCGGCACGACACTGGTCTTCGCCATATTCTGTAATATATCGAATTGTGGGACATTCTGATAAGTTTTTGAACTTAAAAATTTGCTCAGAATATTATTACTACTGCGCTTTTTATTACTTAAAACGTCATAAATGCGTCACAAGCCCACGTGATGCGCATGCGCAGATCACGCGACACTCAACTTTTGATGCCGGTCGCTCCATTGTGAACCAGGCATTACTTTAATTATAATCAGGGCTTGCGAGTTGCAGCCCGCAAGTTTTAGTTGTTCTCTTTTTTATGAGTTTTGTAAGTTTTTTAAGTTATGCGTTTTGCATATAAATAGTTTTGGCCCCAAGTCGCGTGTTTTGGCGGTTTCTTGGATTACGATGCGATTGGAACCTTACAAACTACAGCATTGTCAAACACTTTCACCATAATTTCAAACGTACCAATAAGTTGACCAACAGAATTGGCATGAGAACCATAAAGGCGATAAGAAAGGCCATCGAGTAGTGGGGGTAAGGCAAGCTGGTGGCGTTTGGGCTGGCGTTGAAGTACGGCAAGACGAATGTTCCAAGAAAATCAAATTCTCCCAGCATCATTGAGAATACTCGGATAATGGATATGGATATGTTCGAAAAACCAAGGTGGTCGCCCTGAAAGTCATCTGTTGGTTAGTGAAGTCGGACAGTGTTATCGGAGTACATTTGCAAAAAAAAAAAAAAAAAAAAAAAAAAAACACATTACCCGAGACATGAGGATGAAGAAGGATAGTCCAAAAGCGATAACTAAGATGGAAAAGATGAGCAATGCCTTGATGAGGGTTTGGAGGATTTCTAAGAACATCACAACGTAGATCCCGACACGATCAAACCTAATGAATTTATTCAGAATTAAAAGATGTTGGACAATGGCATTGTTGGTCAGTGCAATTACAGTAAAAACATAGTTTCATGACTGTGGCATTATTTTTAAAGATATTTTACAGCAATTAAGATACTTTAAATGTCATTCTAGCATTTAAAATTCGTTTTAAGTTACAATACATGTCTTTTTGGAAAAAAAACAACTAATATAATGTTTGCGGTGATTATACCGTGTAGAATAATAATTACCGTTGCAAATACATCAGGAAGTTGAACCATGCTATGAAAACTGCGGTGGCTGCACAGGTTAGATGGAAATCGCTAAGGACACCAGTAAACATTGGTAGGGCCATGAAACCAGAAGAGGTGTATAGAATCCATTCCAGGACATTGATGATATCCAAGATGTATCGTATTTTCTAAAACAGCATGTTTTGAAAATTGTATGGCTTAAGAGGGATCACAATCCTATCCTTTTCAATGGGTCGGGTTTGCGAAGATACTCACAGTTGAATGAGGGAGGTTTGGGTAAGGTGAGAATTGTTTGGGGTGGCTTGATTGATCAGCAAGGGGCTCCGCTTGTCGGTTTTCACGTTGAAATGGTAGATTTTTTAAAATTAATACAGTTTGAAAAATGTCCGTTATTTTGCATACGCTGCCTGCAGGTGGCAGCATGAGATAGGCAAGTTGTGAGTGCAAAAATTCAAATAATAATTTAATTTTTAAAAAAATCTACTATTTTAAAATGAAAAATAACAAGCGTAGCCCCTTGCTGATTTATTAAGTTATTTTAAACAATTTTTGCGTTTATTTAATCTTTTTTTGTTTGACTGTGAGTGTCTTTGGGGCTATTAAAAAATTATGTCACACCTAGGGGGGTAGGTGGGATGTTTTTTTTTGTGACAATTGTGACCAAGGGATGGGGGGTGGTTCGGTAATGTGACATCACACAATCAAAATTTATTTCAAACGATAAACAACATTTGAAATTTTAAATAGCAGTCGGGAAAAAAGATTTGGGTCCTGTAGTGACTTAAAATTTTCTTCCCAATAAAATTATAAAAGAATATAGAATTATTAAAAAATAATTGGAGGGGGGATCGACGGGTTGTGACATCATTATGGATGGCCGGGGTATAGTAAAATCTGTGACGATTGTGACAAAGGGGTGGGGGGTGTTTAAAAAGAGGCAAAAAAGTGTGACATAATTTATGGATCACCCCATTGCAAATTTACCCATTGAAACGGATTGGGCTGTAATCCCCCTTAAACGAATTATTTTCAAACTTAGTTCGAGAATTGTGGATTTTCTTACTTGTTGATAGAGTTGGATCACTTCTTTAATGCAATTTGTTACCACGAAGCTCATCACCACAATGCCAGTAAAATAGTCGGAAGCGCTTACTTGAATCTAAGTTTCAAGAAATATAACAATTCAACATTGTGCAATAAAATGTATTTATGGCCTGTTCTGACATTGGCACCATTACTCGAATTCAAGCGGTCAATAGTTTTAGAACATGTTTTCAAAAACCAATTTAAATTGACAAGTGGGGCGCAAGACACATAAAATAGTGGAGGGGTTCTAACCATTCCATCCGGATTTGTTGACACATTTCTTTCGACAGTATCCTATGAATACACAAAAGTTATTTTTTTGGATGGCAAGGGCAGGACATAGCTGCCTAGGATTTAACTTTGGCATTCTTCAATTATAAAATTTCTGTATATCGAAATCACAATCAAATGGCTAAATGTGGTCACTTCCGGTTAGTGAAATTTAGTGATAACCAAAAAGCGAAATCTAGTTAACTACTTACAAACAAGCTGTTTTTTTATAATTCTAATGGCGTTTCCTCCAGTGTTGACTTCCATTTTTAGGAATTTTAAATTTTTAAGTAACTTTCAAGGAATTGTTTCGAAAAACAACTGCATCAAAAAATGTCTTTGACCAACAGGTTTACAAATTTACAGTAGGCAACTGTAGTTAACTACAGGCTCGTGAAAATTTGTGTTTTACAATCAGTAAAACAAGAAATGTTGTCTCAATTTAACATTGCAGTTTCATAAGTGTTCTTAAAGTCTTTCAAAATTTTCGATCAATACCTGAAACCAGTCAGTCGAATAGATTGCGTTTCATGAAAGAATTTTAGGAAATTATATGACAAGGCCCATTCGCTTTTACCTTCTGATTGGTCACAGTAGCCCTTCGCAGTTTGACTGCAGTAACACCAGTAGACATCTCCTCTTTGTCCGGAGGATCAATAAGGGCCATGAGTCGCAATGAGTAATATGTGAGAAAGGCCACAAATACCATGTATACCAACAGGTTGGCTGTGTGAAAGTATTTCCCATAAGCATTCCTGGATTCGACATTTCAAAAATTTAAATTAGGAGTTTGTGTTGTGCGCCTCTTATTCTACGGATATAGACAATCCTTACCATTTCATTTGAATGTATTTCTGACAAACAGGGTGGGTTAAGAGTTCCAAACGTCGAAAACGAACCATTGTCTGAAAATTGAATAGTTGGAAGTGAGTTTTGGTTAAATTACAAGAATCTTTTTTTGTTCTTGATAAGCTTACTGACATTCATTGCTGGCAGTGGCAAGTGTTTGACATTGGAGCTTCGTTTATCATCCATGTGCTTTTCCATTTCCCGACTGTACTGGAGATACTTAAAACTGTATTTCACCTAAAATTAAGTTAAAATTAGAATGGCCCATTGTTTCTGGACGCAGTATTTTCAATATGCTGCATTGTGGACAGTGCAACTTCCTCAATCAGAATCAGATTTAAACAATTATGTTCCCCGATATCTATAGAACCTTTGACAATTAAATATGCCTGAAAACTTTGGAAACTAGGTGCTTCCGGTGCGCTTTTCCTTTGTTTGTTCACTTTATGTTTAACCCCACAAAAGCATGATAACATATACAGTGGAGTCTCACTTATACGAATACGAGGGGGAACAGAACATAACTGTGAACAGGTATTATATAATATGTAGCTTGCAGGAAAACAAGCAAGCTAAAATTACAGTTTTTTAAGACGATATAGCACATTTCTGAAGATGTAACTTAAGTACCTTATTGTTTGTGATTATATCAAATACATCTTGTTTTTTGTTTTTGTTCTTCTTTGTTTGTACATATACATTGACAAAACTTTTAAACGACATTTTTACGAAGAATTAATTCTCTATTTATTAAAATACAGTAACCACGAAACCTGCTAGTACATGTACATGCACATTGTATTCACTTATACGAATACGAGGGGGAACAGAACATTCTTCATATAAGTGAGTACAATTTGCATGTGCATGTACTAGCAGGTTTCGTGGTTACTGTATTTTAATAAATAGAGAATAATTCTTTGTAAAAAAATGTTGTTTAATAGTTATGTCAATGTATATGTACATACAAATAAGAACAGATACAAAAAACAAGATGTATTTGATATAATCACAAACAATAAGGTACATGTAACTTAAGTTACATCTTCAGAAATGTGCTATATCGTCTTAAAAAACTGTAATTTTAGCTTGCTTGTTTTTCCTGCAAGCTACATATTATATAATACCTGTTCACAGTCAATAAGAACATCAAACTCGTGTGAAAAAGCTATTCTTATAATTGAATAGTATTTACACAAAGGGATTACATCAGGGGAAGGAATCACCCTTTGTATAAGTGGAAGTTTTGTATAACTGAATATCGTATAAGCTAATAATGCATTACACAGAGTTAAATGGAGTTTTGCTGGGGAACAAGAAATTGTTTGTATAACTGAATGTGTCATATAAGTGAGCTTCGTATAAGTGAGACTCCACTGTAGTTCAAATCTGTGTTCATACTCACGAAATATGATTGAGAATCCTGCTTACAGCTGGATCGAGTAACAGATTGGTCCAACACAGCCTGTACAAAGTTTTATTTCAAAATTTCAACCAAATTATATTTAGTCAAATTATACATTTGTCTTCTTACCAATATCACTTCAGGCATCAGAGCAATCAGTGAGTGGACAACGCCTTCTGAACTTTCCTTGTCCATCTGTAGGATCTCGAATGCCCTACAGAGATATTATAAAATTTCTTTGGGTGACTATGTTTCTAAAACAATGCAAGGAAACTGACCTTTCTCGATGAGTTGCCATTGCCATGGCCGACTCGCAGTGTTTGAACAACAAGGCAAGATCCATTGGTGTCTGTTGATAGTTGTTCTGTACGAACTGGCAGTTGGTGCTCAACAGCAAGGTGATTGCAGTTGGATGATTTTCTTGAACTGCGAGATGCAGAGGAGTGTTCTGCAATGGGAAATCACTTGCTGTAGTAACTTACTAAAACAAGCATGTGCACATTTGCACAGTACGGAAAGTAATGGAATATTGAAGCGTGTTTGTAAAATTTGTCAATTTTCTCATTCTTTATAAATTGACAATATAAACCATTTAAAATGCTCATTAAATTTCAAAATAAATGCAACGAGGGGTCTCGGGAATAAATCTATTCACCGTAAATTTTTTAATGCTTTGGGACAGTCATCGTTTTGCTCAGTTGGAATGTCTTATGCAGGTTTAAATGGAGCTTTTTCAGTCAGCCCTAATGAAAAAAACAATAGAGATTTCTATTGGTTTCTATTGTTATTTGGACACTTAATTGGTTTTAATTGTTTTCTATGGTTCCTGTTTTGACTTTTATTGACTTCTATTGATTTTTATGGTTTGGCTGTATTGACTGAACAATAGAAAACAATTGAAACAATAAAACCAATAGAAAACAACGTTACAAATAACAATAGAAAACAATAGAAATCTCTTTTGCTTTTTTTACCAGGGAGTTGGAGAGAAACACTCTTCTGTCATATTGTGTTGACTTCACAATATTCGTAATTCATCATTTTTACTCTCATCTGTTTTATGTTTTCGCTAATATCGTCAAACTTTCTTTTCCGGAGGAAAAACTAGATCTGCTGTTGATAAAATTGGTCATTATAGAAATTCCTATATACCTGGACTATTTAATTATAAATATCAAACATAAGTGAATACAGTAAAACCCTTCTAAACTAATACAGACTGCTATTTCCAACTGGGCCCCATAGTCAAACTAATCTCCCTTTGATCTAATAACCCCTCTAAACTAATACCAATCACCCGGTCTCAACAATATTAGTTTAGAGGGGTTCTACTGTACTTAAAACTGTACTTTGTAATTTGGGAGTGACCAAAACTTGAGTATTTGTAATTTTAATAAATTTCTTGTTTAGTTTCTAATTACCTAACTTTAAAAGTAGTGGGCTAAGTGTTTTTGTTTTACTTTTTCTTGGGCAAACATTAAACGCCATATATGGCTCTAAATGTTTTAAGATATGCAACTATAGAAAATATACTATGGTCTCATATCATTAAGCGCCCATGCATTTTTGGACTCAGCCCACCTGGAAATTAGTAATAGTATTTTGGATTTGTTTGTTTTTTATTTTTTGGAAATTTATAATAGATTTTTTCGCTAGGGATAATCTTTGAAAAACTCACTGCCCAACGTTACCCCACCTGATGGAGTAAATTTGGAACAGAAAATTATGGGAATATCCCTGCATCTGTTAATCAGAGAAAACAAATGTTGTCATATTCGTTAAGAGGATGGTTGATTCTATTTGATTAGGTCAGTTTCGGATTGTAATTATTGGACACGTTTTCAGAATTCCAAAAAGCTGGCCTCAAAGTATCCCTTTTTTATGGTAGTTTAGTTTTTTTTATTATTTAATAAAAATTTTGAAAACTGAACCAAGGGTTAACATGTTCGATCATTATCCCTTCTTACATTTTCGAAATTTCAAGCCTTCCCTTCTATTGTTGCATTGATTTAAAATCCAGCATTGTCAAAACATTTTAGATCCTTTACACAAAGAAAAAATGCATACACCATCTTTGTCCACTTGATCCAGCAAATGGGAATGTACTGATAACAACAGTTCCATAGTGTGAGTGAAACCATTCATGGCAGCAAGGTGGAGAGGTGTTCGTCCACTGTGATCTCTGAAAAATAAATAAAACAATCGAAATTGGGACCAGATAACCTTTACACGGCGTCCCATAAGTAGCAGCTTCGTATCTCTCCAAACTCAGTACTGTTTGTATAATGGGTAAAGCAACCATTGTTGTTGACAGTGTTGTACTTGTGGGGCGCCCTGCAGTAAACATTTGGACACATTGTAGCCTAGAAGCTACCTAATAACAATCAATCTAGTAATTATATGTCAAGTGCTCGTCATGCAAGCAAAGTGTTTTACTCTTAATTAATGAAGACTGATGGCAAATAATTGGTTGACCAACTACCTGAATGTTGTGCAACTACAGTATTATAGAATTTATTGCAAGGGTTATTTATTGACACTACGAGTTTTAATGTGTAGTATTAATGTGATTATAAAAAAATTAAAGTATAACTGGTGGCTGTTGGGTGGTGACTAGTATGCTGGCAATGCAGAAAGTTCACCATAAGGTTGGGAGGTTATTATTGATGTTAGATAACAGGAAGTTTATTACTTCCGCCAATGTAATAAGGAGCAAAGTTTTGGCAAAGTGCCAAAGCGCGTTCAAAAATGTTCAATAGATCTTTCAAGATGTTTTAAAAATGGATAATGTCACTTAAATTAAAAAATGTGCAACAGTTTAATGTGAAATCCGAATATGTGCACATTTTTGAAACTGAATAAAAAGAAGAAATGCAAGGATGTATTTTCTTGAAATACTATAACGACTGATCCATTTTATATTGACCAACTAGCATATTATTTCAACAAAAATATATAATATTGTAGAATTTGTTGTGCTGTTCATTAAACAAGTTTGCCGAGGAAGTTTCTCTACATAATTGTACGTGTTATCCAGACCTAAGGCCATTGCAACATTTACTTGTTGCAGTGCTTCTTAGGACTACTGTCTAATAACATTGTGAGTGATAACAAAAATGTAAAACAATTTGCTGTGGAATTTCTGAGCAAGAAACTTGGACATTACCCCCGTTGTGTAGAGCTATCTGGCATCTTTTCAGGGCAAACTTTATTTTGGTTTGGGGACCAAGCTCTTGAGAAAATGCAGCAGATGATCGAAAGCCAAGCAAACAAAGCGAAATACAAATGAAAAAAGCAAAAATAGTTAAACGGAAAAAGCCGTCCGTGCTGAAAAGCCGCTACAAAGCACTTCAATAAGGGGACATTCAAAAAGGACGTCCTTAAAGGGGGTTGGGAGGAGAGGGTGAAGGAAGCCATCATGGGCGCCCACTATAATGATGGTATTTTTTCAGTTTTTGGGATTTTCTGTTTAATTGAGTTTTAAAGGTCAGTGAAATAGGGTGTGTCTCCAGTCCTAAATGTACTTTAATTTTAAATACTTGAGAAAGCCAGGAATTTTACCTAAATTTGTACACTAATTTTATGCTGGAATTTCGTTTCCAGACCAGGATTAATCAAACAATCTGGATAAATGACATTTATAAGATGTGCCTTTGTATGTTCCACAAATTTTCTGGACATCCTACATTTAAAAAAATAAAGAGGTTTATGAGGGGGAGGGGATGGGGATAGAGGTCCGTTTTGAATGGACCCTAAATAGTTTATACGTTAAGCTTAGGTGTAAATCATGCATTCAAAAACAAATAAACAGCTGGCTTTTAAACAGTTTTGCAGTTTCATTAGAAATTGTATGCACCATTTTAATTAAAATATAGTTATTTTAATTAAAATACAGTTATTTTAAAATAAATCGTCTGGTGTGTATCTTGCACACAAAATATTGCTAATCAACTATTTAGTTTAGACCAAATTTAAGTATCACCTTATTTATTAAAGTAATGCTTTTATTTATGGATGATTAAGAAGTTGTGAAAAATTGGCAACGTTTTCCAGCAAAATTCGACAAAATACAGTATTCCATCAATTATAAGACTCATTTTAGGAAACATGTATCCAGTTAATTTAAAATATCCTTGTCTCCTACATCTGGATACATATATGATCAAAACAGTTATATCTGAATAAATGTGGTGAACAATGTTGCACGTCCACATCCATATTATTCGTCAGCTGAATTATGCATATATTTTTCAAATATTATACCTAAAATGAAGCACCTAAAAGTTCCTTTCTGGTGTGTACATTCTTTATCTTTAGTGTGACTGTTGCTGTTGTTGGTAAATTGAAAAGATAAATTTCAAGATATTCTAAGAAATTTATTTATGATTAGAAAAAAAGCTTTTTTTTTCTGGTGGTCTAGCTGAAATTAATCTGCATCTTGCAATGGATGACTATATAATTGATGAAATTCGGTGATATGTTTGAAACGGTATTTTATTTTTTTTTTTGGAAAATTTTGGAAGGGAAAACATGAATTCTTTTCATGAGAGAGACTAGAGTCTTTCTTGGATAATTCTTGGATATTCTAAGAAATTTGTTTTTTATTAGAAACAAAGCTTTTTTTCAGGTGGTAGAGCTGAAATTAATCTGCATCTTGCAATGGATGACTTTATAATTGATGAAATTCGGTGATATGTTTGCAACATTATTTTTTTTTTGGAAAATGTTGGAAGCACTTTGGAAAACATGAATTCTTTTCATGAGAGAGACTAGTCTTTCTTGAATAAAAACGCTGAACATACTGTGTCATGTGAATTTCACATTCTACGATCTAATTGTCTCAAAATCAAATGAATACAACGATTTAAACCATTGTTAACCGGATGTTGCTACAGGAGTGGACTGCGGATTACTCACGCGTCTGATGGTCGGCCCTCATATAGTGTGGGCAAACGTTCTCCGAGCATTCTTTTGGGTCTGAAACTTGAAAACACATGAATTTTACAGATTTGTACCTTTGACTGCTACATATGTGGTGCATACAATTTCAAAATGACAAGAAATGCATAGCGTTAAGATTATTGCATCCAGAGTTTAAGGGACCTGACGTATTTGGTATACTACATGGTTGAAATTTTCCTTTATGATTGGACCAAGGGCCTATCCACAAGCTTACCTCTGCAGAAGTGCCCCCTTGGCCAACAGAAGGCGCACGATTCGCGTGTGACCATTCTGCGACGCTATGTGCAAGGGTGTGAGGCCTTGACCATCAGCTTCATTGATGATACAAGGACCTCTTTCACTTTGGAGCAGCTCCAGCATCGTATTGTATCTTCCAAATCTGGGAAAAAATATTGCAATTGTATTATATTTTCCATCCAAAACTACAACAACAAGTATACAATACCCATACAAAAAATGACTCAAAATTCTGCAGAATTCAGCGTCCTAAATCTCTGCAGAATTATGGTGTCTAATTCTACAAGAGTAATTTCTGCAGAATACATATTTTTTTTTTTTAAAAAAAAAAAAGGTTCCCAGAGGGAAGCGAACCCCGAAAATTGCAAACACCTGCCTAACGCTTTCACCCACTCGGCAACCAGTAGTTCTTCGAAATAAAGCATTAGAAAAGGGAGTTATGGTTAGCTAATACAGGGACTTCATTACCCTTAAGGTTATAAAGGCTTAAATTTATTAAATATTATGTAATGTGAGTGTGATTAGAGGCGTTTAATAGATTAGATGGGTTTATTAGTTTAGAGGAGTTTATTAGTTTAGAGTATTTCTGAAAGTTTAAAGCATCTTTAAAATTCTGCAGAAATTTGACTGAAAACTGTGCAGACTATTTTCTGGGAATACAAATTGCTAGAATTGTAGCAAATTTCTGCACAATAGTTTCTGCAGGAAATGTACTGGGATATTTTTGTAGTTATTTTCTGCACATCATTTTTGTACGGGTAATAGTTGTAGATTTTCAGGTTTTGTGCCCATCAAACCATTGCAATTAACAACAACAACAACAGTTAATCTAAAGTTGTTCTTGGCATATACATTCCCTTGGGTATTCTAAAATGTTCAGGAATGACTTTTGTGAGGAATATCAATGAAGTTTTTTTTAAATTCATGTAACGACGTGATAGACCATCATTACATGTTACCTTGCGGCAAAATGCAAAGGTGACTTATTGTCATTATTCTTCAGGTTGACACATGCCCCAAGCTGAATGAGGCTCTCTGTACTCCTAATTTGACCACCTCTAGAAGCATAATGTAGTGGGGTGCAACCTTGGGAATCCTTCTCATTTAACATACAGTGCAATTGTTTCTGAAAGCAGAAAGTGCTTAGGAATTTCAAGAAAATTGCTTGTAAATCAACTACATTTAGAAATTTCGAGTTTACCTCAGGCATATGTGGAGTTAATTCTTTAAGATTTCCGCCATTCATCACGATATAATGAATGATATTACGATTGGTGATGTCTTTCTCGCTGATATCAGAACCGTGTTCGAGAAGAAAATGAACAGTGCCCCAAGCGGCCCTAGAGGCACCTAGAAGCAAAGGTGTGCGACGCTCCAAGTCCACTGCATTAATATTTGCTCCCTAAAATTAAAGTGAAATTAATAAACATTTGTAACATTATACAGGGTGGGCCAATAAAAAGTAAGCCAACTTTATAAAAATCATAAAATGGTTATTTGTCAATGGAATGTATTGAAAATTTGTACAAGTGCACTTTTATAAGATATAAAAAATTCCCTATTTCAATTTGTGTTCAAAGTTAGCACCTTTCGCAGAAATACAAGCCCTAAGTCTTGCTGCTTTAACTCGTCGATGTCTGCCATCATTCCTCCAAGTCTCTGGCTACCCAACAGTCCCGACCTAAATCCGCTTAACCAGTGGCGGCACTAGGGGGGTGCGCGGGGTGCGGACCGCATCAGGTGACACCATCACAAGGGGTGACACCAAAATGCAAAATAATGATATTTTCTTATTTTCTGAAAATATTTCATTTTCTATTTTGATTTGCAAACGTGAATTTAAAAACGAAAATCAGCAAAAATGATCATTCTCGGAATGTCTGGATTTCATTTTTTAGTGGAAAAAAGTAAGATTTAAACGAAAGTTGAATTAGTTTTCACCCTGTATTTGGTATTAGACCTTGACTTAGATTGTTCTTCTATTGCCTTTGTAAATAATATAGGACCTATGTTTATAAACGTTACTAAGGATTCTGCATGTTTCCGTTATTTGGCTTTGGCGGACTCGGAGGAGGTCTCTATACTATAGGGTGTTATGAGGGGGGTGACACCATTAGTTACCGCACTGGATGACACCAACCCTAGTGCCGCCACTGCGCTTAACTATGCAATCTGGGGTATAATGGTCGACAAAGTGTATTGCTCAAAGTTAACAAACATCGACAATTTTAAGCAGCGAATTTTGGACGCTTGGAATGAAATTAATCAAACAACAATCGACGAGGCAATCGCCCAATGGGGTACGCGCCTTAGGGCTTGTATTTCTGCGAAAGGTGCTAACTTTGAAGACAAATTGAAATAGGGAACTTTTTTGTATCCTATTTAAATACACAAGAACAAATTTTCAATAAATTCCATTAACAAATAACCATTTTATGATTTTTATAAAGTTGGCTTACTTTTTATTGGTTCACCCTGTAGTTTACATCACAACTGTTCTTTACAAAGTTTATACACAAGTGCCACACAAGTCCATGTTGACTTCGTGCAAGGTTACCTACCTCAGCCAGTAGATATTCCAGTATGGTAGTGTGATCAAACATAGCAGCATAGTGCAAGGGCGTCATTTGTTGGGCGTCACAACTTTCCAGGCACACCTTTTTCTCTTCGGCTTGCATGGTAAACATTAACTTGACGATGTCCAGTTCTCCTAAGGAGCACGCTAAATGGACAGGTGTGGACAGGTCACGTTGTTGAGCGCTAATGCGAGCGCCACGCATTAAGCAAACACGAACAGCCTGGAATTGACAAAGTTTAGGGCTATTTGGAATAATATTTTCCAATATTTTTTCAATGAGCACATTTGAAACAATCATTCAAAGCTTTATATGTGCTTTTTAATATATTATTAATGGCGAAAATATGCATTGACAGTTGACAACATAACTATTTAAAGCACAATTTATAGATTTTCTGCAGTCTTGAACACAGAAATGGTTCGGAAGCATTATTTAAAAATCTGTATTAACCAGTTTATTATCTAAGAACTCTTCTACTGACTCATCAGATGATGAATGGGACAGTCCCATTCATCCTGCACTGTTGTGTCCAAAACCTCCTACTACTAAATATTTGTCTCAAACACACCATAGGATTAAAAGGACCTGCCAGATTGTTAATAAACATCCAATATAATATCATAACCATACTAACTGGTGTTAATGTACTTAATATGAAAACATTGCCTTTTTAAACTATCGCTTTTGAAAAATTTAATATTTGAAGTAAAAACTTACTTTTTGTAAGTGAAATCACACTTTTCCTTCCTGTATTCTTGTGTTTCAACAGAATGCCCTCATTTTATTCAAGCCAATTAAGGAACACAAGTGTTAATCTTTTCACAGATTGAAGTTCTAAATTATTGGTAATTTTCCATTACTCCTGGAGCTCATTTCTACCCACTTTTCCCTATATATTTAGCCATAAATTTATAATATTATATATTAACAACTTTCATGTACGCTCCAATTACCAAACACTCCTAATTTATGGATGAAGATATCTTGATCATTTGAGATAGAGTAAAATCAGCAGAGTAAAATAACCATTTGATAAAATCTGGGGACTGTCAGATTATTTATATTTAATAACGAATATTGTAACAATAGATAGTTTTATTTTAGTGCTTACCCTTATGTCTCCACTGTGCACTGCAAGATGCAATGGTAGATTTCCCTCTGCATCACTGTATTTCATCATCTCATCACCAGTCAAGCCCATTTTTTCACCTGAAAAATAATTTGCATTGTAATATGTGAACTCGTATTGATCCCTATTTCTATGTAATAAACAACTATAGGTAAAATCTAATAGTTTTTTACTTGCAGTCAACATTAAGGAACGTCACTTATTTTAACACTGCGAGATACGGAAAATACCTTAATTTTTCCTTCAAAGTTTATTCTACTTTTCCTGTAACATTTTCGGATTTTTTTTTATAGCCAACATTTTCGGATTTTTTTTTTTTACTTCGTATGCTAAAGCGGATATTTATTTTTATTTTCTCTGTAAATAAGAATTGATAAGTAACGGAAAAACTCTGGTAACTTATTACAAAATCAATCTTTTCAAAGTGGTTATTTTGTAAGTATGATTTCGAAAAGTAAACATTCTAGTGACATATATGTTTTAAAAAATCAAGAAATGTACTACATTTTCCCTAAAAGCTTTTCGTAATTTGATTTACTCATATTGCCTTTCTAAAAAATTAAACATCTGGAATTGGCATATCTTACTTGCCGTGCAGTAGTTGCCAGGATTTGTCATATATCCAATATGTAAAATTTCGGCACTAGGGCAAGTGTATTTTTTTGCTTATGTCAACATAATTTGGTTTAACATCAAAACATTTCATAAAAACTCATATGAACTATGACGTAATTAATCATATCGCTTGTAGTTGAATTTCTTTTAAAATATTAAAAAAAAAGTAATGCAATATGATATGAGGGGCGGTCAAATTGTTTTGCATATTCGTTTATTATTCGAAAACCAGATGTCGTACAAAAAAACTGAAATAGTCATTTTAATGAGCAGAAAATTTGCTATTTTTCAATATAGGACCAGAGTTTGTTGACACATTTATCCCAACATTTGATGAGATTGTTTATAACCCTCTCGTAAAATGAGTTATGGTGGCTATGCAGATATTGCCGAACCGCAAGTTTTACATCATCGTTTGTATGGAATTTTTTACCACTTCGTGTTCCTTTATACCCTATTCCCATTAGCACATCCAACTCGGTTGGATCTAGATTTTCAGTTGGATGTGAACTGAAACCAATCATGGTCGAACTGACCTGTCCCCATATGGCTCCACTAAGCTGTAAAACCAT
>JAQGBW010002842.1:0-18241 GCA_034698625.1 Julus scanicus
CAATTTTCTTACCACTGGTTGACCTATACCTGAGCAAGTAGCTGCCCACCATGCAGTGCCATATCAAGGGAGGGGAGAAAAGTAGCCAAAAACTGGCCGAAATAACGAGTTTTTCGATTCAAAGCAGGTTCTCATTCAAACGGTATATTAAGATAGGTTGCACAAATGTATTGAATTCATCAGATGTTAGAACTGACGTTAGTTATGCAGTGATTATACATTTTGGTGCAACCCGTCATTATAGGCATGTATGGGCCAAAGTTTGAAGCAATGTGAATTTTTTCTGTAATGGACAATGTCTTGATCAGCGTGGAGAGGTTAGACAGGAAAGTTGACCTAAAGAAATACCTGACCTCTTCACACATTTCGTTATCACGAAACGATATATCATGATGTTCTCATGCCCACATCTAGCATAGTAAATTTCCATATTTTTACACCCACTGGGGGCTTGCTTGTTCTATGCTAACTAAAATGCTAGTTAGAACAGCGTGCGAAGTGTTGTTCTCAAGATAACCACGTTAACACTGCAAAAATTTGTTTTTATGTTCAATTTAACATTCAAATTAATACAAATAGCAATTTATTATTATTTGTGAATGTAGATATATACATGTTAGTTAAATACAAATATTGGAGAAATACATTTTGCAAATGAAGCAAATAAAAACTGCCATAAGACTGCAATTATGAAGGTGAAAATATGTAAGGGTCAAATAAGAGCCATGCATACCTATCCATGTATGGACCATATCTGGCAAATGATGGGCAATATTGGAGCCTGATATAATGGAAATACAGTTTATAAGGGCCATAACATAAAACTGCAATGGTCAATAGATATAAATACAGCAAAGTTTTCGACATACATGTATATGACATGTATCATCCATCAATTAGGGTATTAAATTCATGTATTAGGTTCTTATATACCTTTTTGTGGCCATGTATATACATGCATGTATGGACAGATATGTTTACTTAGACACATTGCCAGTTATAGATAGCCATATACAGAACATTTGGCATACATGTATAAACACACATGTTTCTTCGACCCGGGAAACAACCAGAACAACTTAAAAAGTGAATAGATAAATTCAAACATATTCCTATAATTCAGCATTTTTCTAACTTGGCTTCCCATATCACCGAATACCATTATCGACAACTTGTGCATATATAATAGTCCACACAGTGTCAAAGTTTGGCCTGTCTTAATTCAGTGTCAAATTTAGCATGGCCACGAGTTCAAAACCATTTTCACACATGTTTGAGCATCCAGGCTCGCCATTATAACGAGACCTTGGCCCACATGCTATTTTTTTTATTCAAAAGTAGTTTCAATGAATTGCTCGCTGTCACTGCATCTGTATAAACTTAAACAACAATAAGTGAAAATTTATCATTTTTCAAAATAACGTCTAAAATTATAGCCCGTCAGGTATTGCAAACTCGGATTTCTTTTTCTAAATACCAGACTAGCAGGCTGCTAATTTACTCCAATTTTCGCAGGCCAAATCAGCGTCTGACCCACGAGGGCTCATAAATCATCTTGCCAAATTAGAAATCTCATTGTTTTTTGCTCTCGTCGAGTCGATTGTTTCAGGGAAAACTATTTACCCGCTGTTGTAGATTAGAAACAACTTTCGACATAAGGATGCACCACCAACACTATGTGAACCTACACTAAATTGTGGTAAAGGTTTATCAAATTTAACGGAACATGGCACAACCCGTGAAGTGTCAAAAGGCCAACCATGTGTAAAATGATAAAAATTCAACAGTTTTTAAGATTTGTCGCCCAGACTTATTTCGGAAATTTTGAATTATAGCCCGAGCTCTGCCAAAACAGTCTCTTGTTAAAGAAAAATAAGAAATAACACGAATGAGTGCGTATTTTTTTATATTATAATATTTGAAAAGTCTATGCAAAGACTATAAAAATACTAAAATAATATAGTTTTTATAAATTGGAAATTTAAAGTTAAAACTTGTTTATTCCAACACGTGTCTGTTCCAGAAACGAATACGTGTAACACACTTTGAACATGTGTCAACTCGTATATATATTTGGAAATTTTGAATTTTTAGCACAATTTCGCACCTGTTGAGCAAGTAGATTACTGTTATGTGTTTAACATATTTGTATTTCTTCAATAATATATGCAACCAAATTTCAGAACGTAGGTAGATGATATAATCAATCATGTTTTTCCTGAATTTTGTAAGAAATTTGCCTTATTGTAGAAATTCTGGAATTGGTACAAATGCAGGTTGTTATATAGAACTTGAATAACAGTATACACAATACAACACAAATATACGTGCATGTATACAAGATCCAACCCCACTTCGCTAATTCAACATCACAAATTGGCCAAAAAAGTCGAGGCATCCAAACAAATTATTTCTGCATTCGAAATTGAATCCAATTGCATCGCTTTCCAATTCGGATAATCGGGATGTATTTTCGGCCATTTTTTTTTTTTTTTTTTTGCAAACATCGAATAAAACTTCGTACAAATTTAATGGAGATGTAGGTGCTAAGACAAACGAACTTTTGTTGCGAAAGTATCGATTTACCAAATATACTGCAATTGGTTCATTCGTTGGAATCCAATTTGTAAGCTTATTTACGATTGAATTTAGCGAAGAAAAAAAGTATTTTTTTCACCGTTATAACACGAGTATACTTTTATGAAAACCAATTCTTTATAATTCGTGAACAAATTTTCATAAAATTATAGCACAATTTCATGCCAAGAACTAATTTATATAATTATAAACCCACATATATCGTATAATTACAATCTCACCTATATGGCGATTAATATAGGCGAACATTTATCTTGTATAATAATAGTAATTAAATATAGCAATACGCAAAACATTTTGGACCTTCAACCTTTTATAACTATATATATGACAATACAAAAAACAATACAAACAGTTTGTCTGTATTCTGCAGACAAGTGCAGATTTTTGTATGCCTAAGGTGTGCGTTTATATAAATTAAGACAAATCATCTTGGCAAAGTCACAATTAATGAATAAATTCTAGTCACGTTTACTTATACTATAAGTTTAAACAATCTTGAGTATAATATTAAACGTTGACTATCTATATGACGATATGTTATATAATTTCTGGTCAAAAATCACAAAGATAGCCTTTCTATGTCAAACCACCACAACGCCCAAGTATACAGGGTGTGACGTAAACCAAAAGGTCACGACCTGCTTAGCCAGGCAATACAGATGTGTGGAGACAGATCTAAGCTCATGAATTAATGTCCGTATACATTTCTAAATAAATCCTATTTTCAACACAGTAGATTGTGTATATTTTGAGGAGATGGTGGGAGGGGGCTATACAGGGTTGGGGGTGTCCACCCTGTGGAACCCTCTGTATCCCGACCAAAAAAAAGCACAGCTGCCCCTCGTTGGTCGGTAACATGAGGTACAGGTCAGAGGAGGGTTACCATATCGCGTGTGTCGTATATACCCCTATTACCCCCGCTTTTTTCTTTGTCCACCATCTTGCACGTATATGTATATATGGCGTTCTTTTTCTGTTTGTGGATCTTGTTTTTGTTCCAGATGGAGCGAATGGTTCGGAAAGCAAACGTCAGCGGACATCTTACACACGGTACCAGACTCTGGAACTGGAGAAGGAATTTCACTTCAACCGTTACTTGACCAGGAGGAGGAGGATTGAAATAGCCCATTCGCTGTGTCTCACCGAACGACAAATCAAAATCTGGTTCCAGAACAGGCGAATGAAGTGGAAAAAGGAGCACAAAATGCCCCATCACATGCCCCAATCCTTGACAGGGTCACTAGCAGACCTAACGGCGGACACCAAAGGATGAGATTGGGCCTGGGAGCCTCCTAGCGGCCCTTTGCCCCTTTGGGAGGCCACGTGATCCCCGCCCACCCCTACTCCAGTGCATTTATATATAACGTAGTAAAGGTACTACGGTCACTACCCTCCCCCAAAACCAAACATCCCCCAAATAACACATTCCGTGTTGTTGATGTTGTTCAGGTTTTTTTTTTTTTTCGTATAAAAAAGAACACGCACTCAATGGCTCCTTTTTGGAAGCCGCCATCTTTGTTCCTGAATTCTGAAAATGGACTCAAAAGGGATGCCTACAAAGCAAACTCTCCCTTATATATGATACAACGAGGTATACGAAGTACAGACTTTTGTGACACTCTACGGTTCTGATAACCCCCAAATCTCCCCAACCCCACCCACGCGGGCACTTACATATTTATTACTGACCGCCAGGGGGACACCGTGGAAAAACTATACTGCAATGGTACTTTCATATTGTGTTTTTTTTTCCATGGATATTATTAGGTGTTTTTTTGGAGAAAAAAACAGGGTGGAAAAATGATATAGGACCATTTATGTCTAAAAACATGTATGGCCCTATAATTAATCCACCCTGGAAAATTAAGAATAATATACGGAAACTTGTATATGCCGTACAAAGTATAGGTTGTGATGTGAAATCAACCTTAATTATTTTAATATTATTATTTGAATAATTAAGGCAATTAATCGTGGCTAGTGAAAATGATACGATACAGGGTGCAACGGTAGTTTGCTAGGAAGACGGGGCTTTCAAGGAGATATAAAATGCCTGATTGGAGGAAACAAAAATGCTAGTTTTTAAACATGATATACTGATATTTAAAATGATACCGATTGTTTGTGTTTTTATTGAGTATAGATGTTTGTGCAGTTTGAAAACAACTTTGTATCCACTCTGTATATGATTTTGACCAGTTAGGCATTTTATAACCTCCTTCAAGTGGGTTAAATATACTAAGTCATTAAAAGTGAAGGCTATACAAAAGCGTAGCTGTCCTATAAATGTCCGAAATTACAAGCAAAAATACACGGCACCATCAATTGTGATATCCTAACCAGGTTGGCTGAAATTCGAGGAAACGGGAGGGTGATATTGCCCATTGTGTTTGGGTGTGGATGGCCAGGGAAAACACACGTGGAATATTAATTAGCGCTGATTAGAGAAAATTAGCAAGTTAACTATCCTGGACATGACTAACCAGTCGTGATCCTATCTTTTTTGCGACAATTTTCGCGGAATTTTGCCTCGAAATAAATGTCGTTGGACCTGCGGAAAGATTTGGACCTCGTGATACTGGACATTTAGGTTCGGAATAAACTCAGAAAAACTATGTTCGGAATAACTTTACTGCCCTTTTTCTGTTTATCTGATGAATCAGTTCTTCGTAAAGTCCAACCCAGAACTTTAGCTGGAAAGCTGGGGCATTGACCAAATATGGCTTGTTCGACCATGCAAATTACACCCCACTGTAATTTTCATAATTAAGTTGAAATTAAGATGCTAATTTAAACACACGTCAATATTTTAAGTATATGTACTTAACACTTGGAACATTCCAGTAAATAAATTTTTATCTGCGATCCCGATTCTCAGAAAATCAGTTTCTCGCGCGAGCGCACATTCACATCCGCCAAAATCAACGTTTCCGGTTGTGGCTATAATATCAGAAAAGTGTATTGATTTAAGACGGTAAGCCTAAAAAGCACTTAAATTCGATCATGGCATTAAAATTGCATACATCGTCCTTTAACCATGCAAAAGTTTTAATTTGAATGTCGTATATACAAGTTTTGAATTTTTAAGCAGTTAGCTGATCTCAATCTGTAGAAAATGATTCATCAAAACTAGATCTTTTTTATAAAATTTGAAGTGCATTTTCGGATAAACGAAGCACATCTCCCCTTTAAATTATACGTCGCTATATACTTTCAGAGGCGCAACGTGTAGTAGTAGTGTCTTATTCAATATTGAATTAAAAACTGATTCCCCTCGATAAGGGTCAAACGAAATAGATCAACCCAGAAATCTTGATCGAAATATATGGGAGAAGAGGAAGGAGAAAGAGAGAATGATGATGATGATGATGATGGTGATGAAGAAAACCCCTTCAAATAATCCATCGAATAACTTAAAGGTTGCATGGGAGACTCTCCATTTATATTCGCCAAGGCGTTGCACAATCATTAATTATTAAAATTTGGAAGTTTTTTTGAAAATTTCTCAAAGATTTCAGAAAAAAATTTTTTGTTCATTTTTACTCAACTCAAAATTACTATATATATTCCACAGGGTGGCATGAAATACAATAGCAAAAATTATTCCATTGGAACAATTTATCAGCGTGACGTCATTTATGGAAGTCCTGTAAAAAAATCACTATGGACTCAATGATTGAAACATCAGCTTGATAAAAAAAAATTCAGACTTAAATTGGGAAAAAATTAATAAATTCAGGAGAGAAAAAAAAATATTATATAACTTTAGTAAAAAATAGAATAATGTTGAATTATAATGTCAATATCCAGTACCAATTTTGGACCATGTCAGGCCAAAGAAAATTGGCTTATTTTTCTAAACTTTCATATAATCGTGTAAAATTAGTACATAGTCATAAATTAAGGGTTCTAATGAAAACAAGATATCTGAAATGTGTGAAGGCCACCCTGTCACTGAATTCCTTTGTAAGCATTGTTTATCGAAATGTGAAAGCACGATTTAAGAAATTTAAATGAAATTTTGTTTGTGCAAACTCGGTGCTGCTGCTATAGTCTCGCCATTCACCCTCATCCTATATGTATGTTTGGTTGCCTCCCCCAACCCATAGAGCTTCTCATATTTGATTATACATGCAGTAGGCTGCCTCTCCAGCTCTGGAGTGACCCCTCTCATTGTGTATTCTCCACTCCACCCTCCATTTTTTTTTTTTTTTTTTTGCAAATGTGGCATCCCGTGTGCCATTGAAAAGGCTTCTCCCGTCGCTGACATTTAATCATTCATCATAACTTCAATCTGAAAAAGCTTTTCGCTTTGACCGTGATTGGGACGCTGGACGAAACAAAAGACCTTAATTAAGCCTGACGAGATTCGGCCATTTTTCTACGCAGGGCTTAAAAGTTCAGAGAGACCCACTTTAGGCTAAGCCGTCGTGGATCAACTCCATTTTTTTTGCCCCTTAAAATTCTCGTTTCTCAGAGGGACGAAGATTATCTAGTAGCTATAGGGTTTACGCCAAGAATGTGTTTTTTTTTTCTCCATCCCTAGGCCTAAAATGGAATCCGGTTATTGTGACCTCCGTGAATATAGAAATAATGTCTTTATGCCCTCGGATGGTGAATGGTGAGGGAATACAGTTTTGAGATATATAATGTAATTAATAACAAAACCGTGAGTTTAAACCATGGTTTTAACATATTTCTTCTAGAAATAATGAGGGTATTTTCAACGAATTATGGCGGCAATTTTTAATTTTAAAATTCTAAGAATTATGTTTGAATCTATCAGCAAACCAAACTAGAAATTTGTAGAAAGAAATATGTTGTTTGGTAAATTTGTTGGAGAAATGTCAGACAAGAATTAATTTATAAAGCGTGAGAAAAGCACGAAACAGAGGAAAACATACGAAAATTTTACACAAAGAGTAATGTTTTTATGATATTTCCTTCTACAAATTTCTAGTTATACTTTTTCTGTAAAATTTTCGTATATTTTCCTCTGTTTCGTGCTTTTCTCACGCTTTATAAAACCCTTGCTTGACATTTCTCCAACAAATTTACAAAACAACCTATCCTATAAAAGTATTTATAGATTAAATAGAAGCAGAATAGAACGTGCAAGTTTATAGTTGCTCATGAAGTTTTGCTCGCTCTATAGAATCAAACTTGAATTTTCAGAAATTGTTCCATTAAAGTTTTAAAACTGCAAATATTTCTACTTTAAAAGAGGATAAAGCTTTCAAATTTTCTGTATACGTCCATCTCAAACTGTTCTCCAAAACAGTCCAAATAAGCGGATTCCACATAGGCAAAAGGATTACACCAAGAATGTTGTATTATTTTTTGTTGTTCTTGCACGGAGGCATAGTTGAGAGTATAGGGGGTGGGTGCATTTCACCCGTCGTCTTAAAGGAGAGAAAAAAAAGCCAACCAATATAAATTGGGACTTCCTTTAGCGTATAAACCCCTACAGTTTCTCTGAACAATCGTTGAAAATTCCGCTCGGAGCACACCTCACTTGTTTTCTATTTGGTTGACAAGCTGTCAGTAAATCTGATACATGATGTATGATTTCTGTTTTCAAAAAAGGTGAGGGTACGTGAGGGAGGGGTGTGTGGGGTAGGGACATAACATACAGCCCGCAAATAGCATACCACGCACGGCTGGAGCACACTTTCAAAAATGCAGCCAATGTCCATTGGCCGAAACGACTAGAAAAGGTGCCTTTGATCATAGTCATTCGTCCCGCAGCTTATTGGAGTGCTTGACTTTAAGGGAAAAAAATGGATTTCGATAAACTTCTATCATCTTTGTTAAATCTGGTCGTATACCAGGTGTGTGAACAACAGAAAGTTTCATTAGAGGTATACATACGTACTTGTATAGTTTGGAATTGGTTTGATATATGACTTTCAAATGGATTATGGCTTGTTCCAAAATAAATATATTCGCAGATAAAATTTTAAAAAGGGGCATAATGACCCGATTCTATTAATGCATATAGACCCGTTATGATAGGATACATTTAATTTCGGTTAAAGTTGATTAATTTATAAAGCATAAATTTAACAAATGTCTGTGCAACCGCGGTTCAAGAATCAGTTTAGCTGTCATCTCAATGAATACAACCCGGGTGGAAAAAATATATTGGGCATGTCATATTATGTCCAAATATGTCTGAAAACATTATATATGGCCATATGTATTGTTTTATGTCTATGTAAGGGAGAAAACAAACTTAGATTATTTATCAAAATATTACTTGAAAGATGGTACATATGCCGTGTATAATGAATATACTCATGTATAAACATGTGCGTATATGTATTATCTACATGTAAATCATATACAGTATTTTAATACCTAATTTCTGATATGTGTCAAATACTTTTTCCACCAGGGTGTATATAGAAATATTAGAACTAACTTTATCATAAAAAATAACTTAATATCTATGCAAGCAGCTAAATGTTAATTTTTCATTAAAACGCTTTTTGAATGTATATAACATTAAAAGGAGCTTATCTGTATACGATAAAAACCTCAATATACATGAAAATACAGAAACAAATGTATCGAATGTTAACATTTATCCCATTAAATCCCTATAATGCATTGATATACTCCAAACTCAAGCTGGTTAAATATATTCTTCGATATCAATGTTCCTTTAACATTAAATATCAACTATTAGGTTGTATCAAACCAATTGCCAATTCATTTAGCAAAGGTCCATACTCGTAGATTCCATTTGAGACAATAAGCTTATGGACAGTTATCAACTTTCCGCCATCTTGTCGCTAGCAAACCCAGGTTTCAGCAGTTTTTGAACAAATTGTGTGAGTCAGCCAGCTGTTTAGCATCTCTCTCTGATAGGCTGTCCATCTGTTGGCGGCTTATTGTTCCCCCTTTCTTTCACTGAAATCCAAGATGGCCACCAGGACCCGCCAATAGGGGGAAATCGGTATAGGGGAAAAACCAGCGACACGAGTATTGTCCATCACCAACTAAAACACGTATTTTGATCAGAGTTCAGAGGGGAAAATAGACCAGGGTTTAAATTCTTGCTTTTATAGAAAAATAGTTTGTTTACCCTTGGTCACTTGCGCCAAATTAACCTAAAATACCCCGAATAACTCGCAAATCGTTTATAGCATTTACAAGTATTGCAGAATATTTGACAACACTGCCAATCTTTTCACCTATATCAAATGAAAAATGTTAATGGGAATTGTTCCAATATCCGAAATCTACGTGTTTTTCACCACATAAAACCGCAAATCAGGACATTGTCCATTTTTTTAATGAAAAACATGAGGCCAAGTAACCATTAATCTTCCCCTGTGTATAAATTAATCATCAATAAGCTATATTTAGATCATTCGTTGTGACGTTATGTTTATGCTATTGTTGGGAAACCCAATATGGCCGACAATACATTGTCTCGTGACTCTGTTTCAGCCAATAGGAGGATATCAATCTGGTTGCCATGGCAGTTGCGTGACTAGTGCGTTTGAAAAACGTCAACGCCCTTGTGCAAGTCCACTATGATACTACTAAAACCGAAAAACTGTGTATAATAATAATAACAATAATACAATATACAATGGTTCGTCTGGGTATAGCAATTTCTTAAATTAAGGTTAGTTTTGTGCACATTTTTTATAAGATGGAAAAAACTATCTTAGGCTTAAGCGACACTAAGGATGAAATTGCTATTAAAATGTCCAGCGACGGTACCATTGAAACTAAGGATTTTATTTGATAATTTAGAGAAAAAAAAAGGGAATTTTATACATGCATATATATAGCTACTATTATATATGATAACGTCGTATTTGTCCTTTTTGTTTTGATTGTGAATAGTCGCGATTTTTTGAAAATGCAAACATTGTATGAAAATTATGATTTTTTTTGTTTGTTTTGTAGTGTGTTCAAATTTTTACCTTATATTTCCCTTTAAAAAACTATGAAAATTCAGTTTTCATCATTGCAGTGCTAAGCCTGTATCCATTTTAAAGGTGTAGATTTATAGTAATTTAAGTTTGAAATATTACGATCAGGTGTTCGATTTACAGGTGTGTAATTAATTTCTCATATGCAAACATGTATACGGTCTTCATTGATGAACTTGTCCATCTGACCATGAATACCACAAAAGTCTGAAAAACCGCCATCTGTCGTGCTTTTACACAAATTTGCACCTGTTGCCTCACCTTTGCATACAGGGTGTCTCCCATATTATACAATAATTACCATTGTATTTAAAACATTTTCCATCGTCTGATATTAAAACCGCCTTCTTCCCAAAATCTTTGGTTGGCAACAAGTGTCTCGTATACATATATATCTTATTTCGAGAGTAGTTTGAATTCAACCACTTGGTGCAGTGCACCTGCCATAGATTTCACCTCGAAATGACTGATTTGCAACATGTGCAAAATAGACACACCAGGGCGGATCAAGGAATGTTTTGTTGGGAAGAAAAATGGGAGAAAAGGGGGGATAGTGTGTGGTTTTGGTGTCACTTTTTTGGATACAGTTTTTAGCACGGGTCTCAAGTGTTGTTTTTTTCTCTGGAATCTATGTTTGAAAGTTTTCGAAAGTTTAAGGTTACATTGAAAAACTTAGGAAGGGTTAAACACCCCCCACGTCAAAAATTCCCGCCAAAAATATATTCTGACCTCAGTAAACATGTATTCCATTGATACTTAATGGCGCATGGTACAACTAAGCGAAAAGTGCCTTCTTTATTGAACGTTTTATTTACTATATACAAAACAACCGCAATCGACGTTCAGTTCAGAGATCAACATAGGTGCCAATGAAGAATTAACGATTATATAAGGGCTCATTAAAAAGGTTTTAACGACCATCTTTCATACAATCGTTCCTTAAAACCGCTCATTAGATCTGGTGAAATTTCATGGGTGGAAAAGTATACATGTATATATATGACACACATATGGATCGATATATTTATGGACATATTAGAAATTGGACATAAAGATAACATTTCAGTACATGAGTTCATTGTCCATTGTGTCTAAATTTATTAGTTGCCATGGGATAGAAAGGAGGGCCACCCACTTTACTATACTGTACGATTCCATGATTTCACATTCGTAAAATATATAAATACAATTTTCCAAAAATACATAAGTGGAAAAATGGTATAAGATTCCATTTTAGCAAAATAAATGGATATCAAAGGTTAATTATTATTTTTAACATTTTTAACATATTGTCTAATGTTTAAGGAGCCCACTTCATCAGGGGCCTACATCTCATCGTGCAAACTGACATCCTTGCCAGTCCATATATCCCCATAATTGTCCAATCTCTGCTATGTTCATATTTGAGGCTATATATGGTCATACATATTTCCAGAGAATATCATATATGGACCTGTAACATTTCTCCACCCTGATTCTTCTTCAAATAAACTCACAAATGCTAAAAACACCATTTGCAATCCCTTGCATGATTCAAAAAGTTCCTAATTATTGCATATATAAAAAATATATAGTACATGAACATAATAGTGCAGTGATTAGTTCATCGATGAAACTTTAGTTATATATACGTGAATGAATCAACTTTAATTTGCTCTCTGTAAATCGAACACGTGACGGGTCTATCAGGGTGTAATTTTTGTAGTTATTTAATGTTTTATCTTTTTTTTTTAAACCATGGGAGGTTATTTGCCTCCTATTTAGGCTAGACAGGGTGTAAGGTCAACGTAGATGACCAATAGAAACAACAGGTTAGACAAACCATGACTTTTGTCACTGTTGTAGTTTTCAATTCTTGTATTAATAAGAATGAAAAAATCACTTATTTTCTCGTTTTTCACTATTCCCTCACCTTCTTATCCCTCATCTCCAGTGCACAATTTTGCCTAAATTTTTGGCAAAATTTTAAAGTTTTTTGTTCCCTATACATATAGTTTCTGTGCTTATTTCTTGATGTTTGAGGCATAATACAATGGTTTGATGTGATCTGAGCTTGAAACTTTAGGACGAAACCATATCAAAACAATGTTACTTTCTGCCATGTTTTAAATATTTCACCTGTTTTATAACAATTTATCCTTCTTGGTAGAAAATTTGTCAATATGGCTGTTTCTTTTAACGATATATATAATTCATAAAACTATAATGAATTCCTGGAAAACCAGTAGGCAGACGGTCATTGTCCTCCCCCGACTAGAGAATGTTCCTAGAAAAAAAGGCTTCGTGCTAAAGTTACAAGATCACCAGAATGTTATTTTTTTATGTTATGAATTGTGTGAGCCAATTAGAATCGCCCACGTGAGATTCTGCAACACCCCAGCGCTCCAAGAAGAGGCCAGATCCGATTTCGGGACCGGAAATCCTACCAGCGCCACCTACAAGGCGGCGTCCAACTTTTGATCACACATTTGCAAGTCACCAGAAATGACACCGTGATTGATGAACGACCCTCAGCATCCCACCCAACACAAAAATTCATCCAATTCCTGACGAGGATTTTCTGCTGTAGTTTTTCGGATTACCTGCAATTGGCTAAATTCTAAGAATTGAAAAATTGTCCTCGAATTTGACTTGTTTTTTCTAACTATATAGTGTTTATTGGTTCATTTTGTGCATATAGTGAAACATTGACCAACCCCCTCTGTATGATGAGTCAGCACCTTGGGTCCATTGCACCACGTTAACCAATACCAAACGTTTGGATGCGCTGAATATGACGTCATCTCATCATTTGATGAGATGACGTCATATGATTGTACGGTATTTCCCCTATATATCCATATATGTGAAAATTTCCACCCGTGTACTTTTTAACACTCATCATTGAAAGGGTTTTCATGTTTCCCAAAATGCTTGGCGGTTACCAGTTGGCAGATTTGCCAAACTGCTTAACCGCCAAGTTTAGCACTTGTAAAGTTGTACATAGAGGGCGCAACCAGGCCAGTTTGTCCAACCGGATTTTCTGGAGGAGACTATATATGACGTACCATACAGAGTTCATTGTCATGCTGAAAATCATTCATTTTTCTAGTATTTATTTGATAAGATTCGCTAGTTTAAATGCAGTTATTTAGCCCATATTAAATCATACAATGGTAGTGCCGTTCTGTATACTGTCACGTGCTCCTTTTCCACCAATCGGATACCTCCGCGTTATGGAACTGCCTGTTCTTGAGCGTACCTCTCATGTTTGGGTATAAGATCATTTTTATATAGTGAAATATATATTTGAAAATATGGCCACAAAAATATTAAAATATCAAAATTTAAAACGAATGTTCTGAAACCAATCAGTTGTTTGTGCAGAATGACAAAATTCGTTCCTTTAATCAAAAAAACACAGCCTCAATTTCATTCAATGTATGATTTCATATTCACGGGATTTATTTTATTACATTTTGTAAATATTTGTATCATATGATTTCATGTTGTTTTCTGAGTTTCTTGATTATAAGGTGACGTGCACTTGTATGAAATTGTACAGTAATTTTCGTGATTTTCATTTTGATTTCATTTTTTTTGTGAGCGTGTTGTATGTGTCATCAACCTCTGTATAAACTATTTTCACAATATGAGTTTAATTTTCCTGGACATTAAATTATGAGAGGGAAACGATAACCAGTGCCATTTCTAATTATGATAAAGCGTAGTTTTCCAGATGATTTTCACGGATGCGTATCGCCCATTAATTAATTCAAGTCATAGCTTGTTTTTGTATAACGCGTGAAATGTGATAACCTAAACACATACTTTTTCTTTTCGTACGAAAATTTAAATTAACGATGATTAGACCAAATTGTTGACGGTCTGAACTTGTGATTAATTTTTAACGCAAATTTTATATAAAAATATAATTTAGCATGCACGAGGATGACTCCCGGGTTGAAGAAATTATACTCTAATATAATCCTTAATATGACATTTTATATTCAAAATGTTTTAAGTCTACACAGGTGGACATATTCGCCTTATTTGTCTGAAAACACGTATGGTCGTAAATTTCAATTTGACTTCCATAAACATGTTATTTATTTTTAATAAATGTTCCTCGTGTTGTTTGGAAGATTTTTCTGAAATTGTGTTTCAAAATTTCATTTTTGTATAGAATTTCGTTTTCATAAACGTAATGTTTGCTAATAAAATTTTCAGTTTCAAATTAAGTCTCAAAGAACTTCGAATTTCGCAAAACATTTAATTTTTCGTACTAAAAAAAGGTATCTCAATTTGCATAATAACGAATAGTAAAACACTATTTTAAATGGAAAAAACAAAAACACAAAAAAATGGGTTTGCTATATATAAAGACATCACCATGAACTTTTTTTTGTTTTTCCTTATTCTTTCATGCGTTTATTTCGAGTCAGTACGATTGGTGTAATTTTATTGGATGTGTCAATAAACCGAACTGTTTCTGATAGTAACTTCAAATCCGACATGGCAGCAGGTTGACATGAATCTATGCTAATTTCACCACTTTTGAATATATACATATATATTTATTTTTAGCCATGTATAGGAACAAGGGGAATCACCTGCCACCCTTGGATATACGGGCGCCCCTCGGACCAATGCAGAAAAAAAAATGATTAATGTTGAAAGCGAAATGTCTAAATATGATAAGTATAAAAATAAATCAAGCTAAATAAATAATGTGTCATAAAAAGGTAGGTGAAATACAAGTATTTTCTTCTTCCTTTTTTTCTGTTAATTAATTATAATTCTCTTATGGAGTCAATGCAATGGCTGCACTCCGGCGGACTAAAATGCCATTGTGTAATCAGAATCAAAACATTCATTTATCATCCAATATCAAAAGAAGGGATCCCTATAATACTCATCGCGTTTTAGGGCTAGTGCCACCCACTGCGCATGCCCACAACTTCAGATAACATAAGTGATGAGAAAAATAACACTTTGGTGGAGAAAAATCGACAATCTGGGTAATATAGGTCTCGAAGGAAGATTAAGGCCCCGCATGGATCCATGTAGAAGGGCCCAGAGAGAGTTGCAATTCAGGAAAATCCACAAATTATATAGCCATGATTCTAGTCATTGAATACGTTTCAGTTTTTACATTTATTGAAATAGTCTTGTTCATGACATGTTTGCACGGGTCATTAATATATTTCAGTCCAAGTTGCAATCACTATGCAATTTTTTAGATTTAGAATTTCTATATACAGCTAGTAGAACCCCGCTAATCCGAACTAATTGGGACTAGAACCTGGTATAAATAAAGTATAGAATAAGGAGGAAGGAATTTAATTGATTTTGGGTTAAAATGTACTAATGTTTTGTATATAATTGTATTATACATGCTGTTTTTGAAAATGTCTTTTCAGCTACAATTAATATAGAAATATTTCTTTACACTAATATTTACTTTTAAAATTTCGGATTATCCAGAATTTTGGATTAGTAGAGTTCTACTGTAACAAGTTAATAAGTTAGGGTGGTGTATTAATTACTCTTTAAGGGCTTGTGCGTTAAAATAAAACTTCGAGACAGGAACGCAAAATGGATTAAAAAGGCTAAAAATGAAATTGGTTATATCGAAATACTATTCCAAGTTAAGCTTAAGTTGTAGGGGTTAAATTTAAAATTACATCAGAATTATATTATTATTATTATTGTGTATAATACTTTCTCTTAGAAAATTTTATAAAACAATTTCATCTTGAGAAACTATAGAGAATTGGATATTAGTGTTCTGTATATAAAGAGATGTTTCATGCAAAATATGTTTGAAAGTTCAGCATATATTTTTAGATAACCATTCTCGATAGAATTATCTATAGATTGGATCGTCTTTCCAATGGTATACTAAATTAATTAATGAAATTAATACGAAATAAATATATATATATATATATATATATCAAAAACTGGTATTCTCTTATTATATATACTATGTAAACAATGTACACATGTATCCAGATATATAGGTGGCAACAACGTTTTCAAGTCGTTGGATACACGTATCCGGTGATTATCGCCTGGACTGTACATGGCACACGATTTCTACACCCACGATTCTAAGACGCACCCGTTTTTATCAGAAATGTTTCTATGAAGAGGAAAGGGGGTAGGAGGCGGGACAGTAAGTCTTTTAATTGAGGTGTTATTAAATTCGTATCAAACCATATACAAATTAAAATGTTGAATCAATGAAATTCGATAACGATTCATGAATAACGTCTTCAACTTTACCCCCTGACTTCGAAAAGACAAGTTAACACCAATTGGCATTTGTGAGTATGGATTCTATGAAGATGTATGAAAATCCTGTAATCTATGAAAGTGCCAGAAGTGGGCCAAGGAGGGCGCTAGTGTTACAATCCTCAAAACTAAAATTTCAAAAACAATTTTCTTGAATGTTGCCGCCAAGACAAGAGTCATTTCCAATTTGCAAGAGGCATAATATCCCCACCCCCGATAAACTGATTTCGTCATCGTAGAAAACGTATGGGAGGAAGCCCCTGGGGGTCAGCATCTTTGCCTTAGAAAGTGGCGCCCCTGTAGACCCAGCGTCGTTTGTCGGAACTAAATAGGGGTGGCGGACGAGATTGGGCGGAACATTTTGCGCATGCCCAGGTGCTGCCACCAACGGAGGAACTAGGAACTAATTTCAAAAGCGGATATATGAATTGGGGAAACGTGACGTCAACGATGTAGTTATCGATTAACCGATTATTCCGTCCGCATTTAAATTGGTCAAAATGAGAAAAGTCATTAAATTAATAGGCTAATTTCATCTGCGCCCGCCATACGCCGTGCATCTTTAACTTAATTGCAAGTTGTGCTAAATTTAAGTATATAAACAATAAGGGAGTCTTAATTACAGATTAGCTAAACGTACATTAACACAACGGCGTCTTATCAAAAACTATAAAGACCCTTTGAAATACACAGGAACTAGTTACGTCATGGACGATATCACGTGGTTATTAATTCGTTTAAAAAGATGTAGTTATAACAAGCCCACATTAAATTTAAATTATTTCATATTTGGATCACATCAACCCTGCGAATAACGCTTATTTTAATCGCTTATTCTATATCCATTGTTTTTCAACTGAAGTGTGCCGCAGAATTTTGCAGGAGGGTCAAACATTTGCTTCAACATGCTAATTGTATAAATATAAAACATTAGAAATGTCCGTCAGATTTATCTAAATTTCATTGAGAAAATTAAGGGAATCATGTCCTTATAAAAAAACCGTATGGTGTGCCGTGACATATTTTGGCTCTTTAATCAGAGTGTCGCCATTTTGTGTGCCGCTATATAGTTGAAAAACGCTAAACAACACTGCTATAAATGGTAGATCTGAAATTGGACATTCAGTAGGGAGATCGGGGCACAGTGGTACACTTTTAAGAATTCATTTTATTTTTTTTTTGGAAAAATATTTAACTTGTAGATTTTTAAAAGAATAACACAAGCCTTCAGGATCTGTATACATTTTGTCATCGTTTTAGAGCTACTAGTTTTTTTTTGCTTTAAAAGATTAAAGTTGGTTGCACAGACTGTCCCACTGTGCCCATATACCGGGGCACAGTGGGACATGGCATGGGGTACAGTGGTTCACGCGAAATTAAGACAAATTTTACAAGAAAAAGAACACCAC
>JAQGBW010002843.1:0-18240 GCA_034698625.1 Julus scanicus
CTCGACCCGGGAGCGAACCCAGCATTTAGGATCGAGAGGCAAGCACGTAACCCACTCGACCATCGGCGTCGGCAATATCTTCATGTGCATCATTGAACGAGTAGAAGTAAAGCCTACTTTTCAAGCTGGTGCTTATTATTATCTTAACTGCTCATTTCTGTGATGTGGTCGATGAACCCTTTCTTCACCAGTGCTATTATAAAAAAACTTGAGAAATACACTTTATTTCAAGATCATCAAGATAAACGCATTTTACATACATGCATTTATGGAATAGCCCTTTCCTACAGTAGATAGGAGGATCTGTGCATATATAGTAGACACACGCATTTTTATGGTTGAAAACAAAAAAACATAAAAGACAATAGGCTCTGAAAATGCAGAAATGTGAATATAACATTGCGGCCCATGCGCTTAGATGGCATGTTGTTGACATTGAAGTAAAATGTGTGCATCCTGGATCACATGACCGAGCGACAATCGATTGTCTACTGAAAAAGATGAGTACAAATATACGAAACTCAGGATAGCTTAGCAAACAGTGGTTCAGACATGGTTCCAAGAAAGAAAGGCCATGGCACAAATATAAAAAAAAAATTCACAAACGTCATCAGAAATTTAATTAAGGCAAGCCTGCTTAAAAGGATGCTAAGCCCTCCTGTACTATATACTCCCTTCTCTAACAAAAATTCAAAGGATATTTTATTAAAAATAATACGGATGTTGGTAATATTTAATTTTAATATAAGCTTAACAGGACTGACACTAATCTTAAAAACTTATAAAAAATTGGGTTATTTTTTAAATCACTTTTCAAAACACTGGATGATTGACGTGTATGATGGGTGGACAAACGTGGTCACAAATGCAGGGGGTATACCGTATTTTACGGACTATAAGACGCAGTTGTTTTCTTCAAAAAATTGCCTCCAAAATTCAGGTGCATCTTATACTCGCGTCTTATACTACTTTTTTTTTTTAAATTGCTTAAAAATTAAGGTGCGTTTTATAGTCCGTAAAATACGGTAATTGATGATGAACCGTTGAAGATGGCTAGGCCTACCAGCAAAATATCGGACATCTCAACCCCTGCTACTTAAGGGGGGATTACAACCCTCTCCCTTGCAATGGGTAAATTTGCAAAGACACTCACAGTCAAACAAAAAGAGATTAAATAAAAATAAAAATTGTTTAAAATAGCTTGATAAATCAGCAAGGGGCTTCGCTTGTCATTTTTATTTTAAAATAGTACATTTTTTAAGTTAAATTATTATTTGAATTTTTGCACTCACAACTTGCCTATCTCATGCTGCCACCTGCAGGCAGCGTGTGCAAAATAACGGACATTTTCCAAACTTGTATATTAATTTTTTAAATAACTACCATTTCAAAGTGAAAAACGACAAGCGGATACCCTTGCTGATCCATCAAGTCACCCCAAAGGCCCAAACAATTCTCACCCCCACCCAAACCTCCCTCATTCAACTGTCAGTATCTTTGCAGACCCGACCCATTGATAAGGATAAGGTTGTGATCCCTCTTAAGACATCCTTAGTGCCATTAAAACATGAAAATGTATAGTCAACACCATTAAACGTTGTAGAGGTTTCCCATTACCAAAACTAAAAACGAAAAATACCTTTCCCCCTCCCCCTCCTCCCCCCGAAAATTAGAAACAATGTTTTAATAATTGTTATCCAAATAGATTACAAATATCTGCTATAAATTTACAAATATACATATTCCATCAGCGATGTTTCGCAATGCAGATATAAAGTTTATGGACCTCTTAAATAAAAGTGAACATTCAAGAATCGTCTAAACATGTAATAATTGCACACTAGGGGCCGCTAGTAGCCGAGCTATAAGAAAGTTGTAAAGATGTAACCGCCGAATGTGTAACTAACCTACTTCTGTCATCGGACAGAGTCCTCAATAATGAAAAAATGAAAAAAAAAGGAAAAAAAGATAAAAATTTATATTTTTTGAAAACACGAAATGTACATTGCGTATACGCCAAACGTAACAAAGACAGCTTCTTGGACAAGCACCACTCTACGGTATAAATAATATCCCCGTCCTAAATGGAATGTCATATGGAAGTGTGTAAATGCTTAGGAATGGCTCGATCGATATATCGATCAAAAAGATTTCTGGAGTTGTAACAGTACTCGGAAACAACACCGCAATACAGCAGCAAACAGCGAGTCCACAGCTGAGTGCAACAGAAGAAAGATCAATTGTAGCAGAGTTAGCATGGTTGTGGCATGCTTATACAATGTACAACTTTCAAAAATTGGGCCTAGGTTACAGAAAAAAATCAATGAAAAATGAAAGAAAAAAGTGAAATTTCAAATCTCAGTTATTGTCGAGGCATTGGATTCGTACAAGTTCTTTCAAAACACCTGAAACTTTATAAAAAGTAATGTTATGATGGAAAGTAAAGATATGTTTGGATAACCTCGATTTATGACATCTTGTAATTCAACCACTGTCACCATGCCGCTTGTCACCATATACTGTACATGTCATTGATATCAACATTAATGATTAGTTTAATATTAGCGAAAATTTGTTTAAAGGAAATACATTAAGAAGTTGCTGTATTATCACAAACTGGGTATTTCAAGGTTTTATAAGATTTGCTATGAAAATACGACCTGCAATGCAGATGGCGCCACTGTTCAGCATCATATACAGTATATAAATGCACGATAGTCATGTTTAATTCATATTCTCACTTTAAGCAGTAATTATTAAGTTTGTGTTGTTTGATGTTGAATTATAGGTTTTCGAAATATTTACAAAATTTAACAAATGGAATTTTCATCGCCATTTTGAAATATCCTTAATTGATGATGGGGTTGCAAATTATTATATTGGGAATGTCTATTTACATATGATGTTTATTTTAAATAAAAAAACAGTATTAGGACATCGATTTCCACTAGAAATGTCTCAATATTTATTTAAAAAAAGCTTAATTTGTGTAGGTGTAGATAGGTATACAGCGAAGAAACATCTATTTTACAATTCACCACACTGTAATAAAGTATAATTTATTATAATAATTATATTTAATTTAATATATTCTCTTAAATTATGGTGTACAGTAAGTCACATAATAGTAAAATATATGCAATGCATTAATTATGTAATATACATGTATATACATGTAGTATATCCTTTTTATGCATAACATAGTTTGTTCATTACATATTCAGTCTATATTACAGAATTCATAGTTGAAAGTCCCTAATTAAATAAAGTCAGGGTTAATAGCAAAATGCATTATGTAATGTGTTAGGTTATGTGGACACAGTCCTAACCGGTATAACAAGCAGAAGTGCCCAATACCAAAGGTTCGCCACTATGTAGTTATGGGGAATTAGATGGTGGTAGGATTATAGTATATCCAAAAAAAGAGGAAAGCATGTTAAATCTATGAAAACGACTTGCATTTTGCGCACACATGGCCCCAGGGCTGCCTAGAGAGACCATTGCAACTTTCTAATCAAATAAGTGCCAGTAATAGACAGATAACGAACATAGTTAGTGCATTAGAAAGGAGGCAAGAAGCAAATTAGTGTGAGGAAATTCACTGCACTAAGGAATTGCGCTGATAAATTTTAAATCAGCAAAATATATAAGGGAAAAACATGGGCAAGAAAGATTCATCCTTGCGAGGATAAGAAAGCTTTATAGACTTCTAACGACACAAATACCTCAGAGTGCATAAAATGGCTGTATCTGATTTGAAAAAAAAAAGTCAACCATGGCTTAGTATCATAATTTGAAAGTGAATATTATATGGATAAAATTAAAAGTTTTCCTACAAAAACTATTTTATAGGAGTCATGCCAAAACATATAATAGAAAGGGCAATGCTATCTTGTCAACACATATCTGAAAAAGCCAAACTTTTCTCAAATTATCATATCCGCACTTCCATGTTTCTATCTCTGGTTGTTAGCATATAAATACCACTTTAATAAGTCTATAAAGTACTTGAAAAGCGTCCTATATTATAATAAGAGCCATCCATTCTAGTGGAAGAACGATGTGAGAACATGTCACTGACCGTTACTAAAGGCTAATGTAATGTAAATTAATGTTTCTTGTTATAAATATCTGAAATATGATATAACTGTTCATAAAAGCTTAGCTATTGTTTTCAATATTATGAAGCTAAATCTTTCATGATGGATAATCACCACCATGTAAATAATTCTTATAAAATACAAGAAATGAAAATGACATATGGATTTTCTATAAAAAAGCAACAACTATAGTTTGAGAAAGTGCAGCTTTACTTCCTAACGCAGTAAAATGATCGATAATGCAGATAAAATTATTAAATTTGTGTGATATTTTGTTAAGATATTTCCTTAAAGTTAATGGCATGGCATCTGTGTTTTTTCAACGTTTACGTCTTGCTATGAGAACGCAGTCTGCGTAGTCTCTAGAAAATTATTTCAATATCAAGATGCCTTTGTAGTTGAAGCAATTATTTTATACAAATATTTACTGCAATATGTTCAAGGGTTAAAATATAATTACAATTTATAGCAGTTCTATATATTTTTTTCGACATACCACACATTCGTATATTAATTTTCGCCCCATCATAAACAATAACTCTAGCATAAATACTATCATGAAATGTACTCACATTTGAAAATGTATTAAAACATGGCATTAACAGGGCATATAACATTTTCCAAATTTGTTAAAGTTCAGCATTTTTTTATTTTAAAATTTTAATTTACCTAAAACATTTACTCATAAAAGCTAAAACGTATATTTTGGATGATAATAAAGCCTTATGGCTATTTACATGTATGTATGGTCATTTAGTAGTGTCACAAAGTGCCCAAATATAAGGGCATCCAGAGGCTAAATATGGTCCAAACAAGGGCATATAAAACTTAACGAATATGTTGAAGTTCAGCATTTTTTTATTTTTAAATTTTAATCTACCTAAAAAAGTTTAACTCATATAAGCAAAAATTTGCATTTTGGATGCCAATACAACCCTTCTAATACTACAGGCATTAAATATATAATACCCCCCATTAAAGCACAAAAGCAGTGAATGCAAGTACTTAAAGAACAGCCCTTAGAGAAAACCCCAAGCATTTCAATCCTTCCCAGTTTCGATTTAATCTCAAACAAGAAACCAGCAGTGGATCACGTCCCAATTTTCATGCTAATTATTCATTTACGGCCCTCATTTGCATACCAATACTATTTGCAGTCAAGTTCACGCATGCGCCGTTCAATTATCAACTTATTGTCACCTGCACAACCCGCATTAAGTTGAAGCGCCCTCAGTACGAATCTTATTGAAAAGGAGCGGAGTGAATGAAGATAAAAAAAGAAAAAAATGCAATCAACATTTTGGGGTGCATTTCACATGCTCGTCAAATTGAATTGGAAAAGCATTGAAAACGGAATAAGGGGGGATTGTCTTAATGGTTGCAGATTGGAGGAAAAAGAAGAGTCCTCCACTTACATAGTATGTTCAAGGAATGCTGTACTAGGCACAAAAATATAAGTCAGAAAGGGGAGAAAAAAAGCATAGGTTGGTCTTATAGTGAATCAGCGATCTAGAAATTGTCCAATGAAATTTGGCCAAAGGTAGCCCTAAGGTCCCACTAGGAATACAAAGAGTCCTTAATGAAGCTGGGAGACAGGAAGACCGGCAAATGGGAACTTCCGGAGATGAGCCTCCAGGGAGGAGACAATGAGAAAGCCGCAGATTAGATTCTATATGCGGTCAGTGTGCACCAACAGAAATGACCATTAGCCGTGCCCAAATCACCGCAACCCTTTCCTACCCAGTTGTCCTGATTAAAACCGTGCTGACCACAACGAAGGTGATTATAATAGAGGAAAATCTCAAAATGTGTATCTTCACTAGGTACATATCGATGACATGTTGCAAAACACGTGTTACATGGAAATGTTGCCATGGACATTCAAAAATCTTTTCAAATTGTACTCGGCAGGGACATCCATGAAGACTTTATTCAATTTCTAGCCTCGTTCGTTCTTACATTGCTTCATCAACGTCCGTAATGACGTCAATAATCATTTCATTAAGGTACTTGGTTAGACGAACTTTAGTACAGTGGAAGTTCCATTATTCGGGTTTTAGGTTATCTGAGGTTGGTTCACGTTAACTCGAATAACACATATGGACACCATGGAATAATTGGGAGTAGTCTAAACATGTGATCAACAGTTATCTTCCTGTCAATTGGGCAGATGACCAACTAATCACATTACCATTTTCTCAGAAGATTTGCAAAAGAGGTTGTCCAGGAATTTTGACAAATGCTGTATGAGACCATTCAAAAATGACGTCCTCAAGAGGGGGTAGGGTGGGAGGGAGCTCTGATGACATGTGGACAGGGGAGAGTGAGGGGGGAAGCCATTATGTACGTCCACTAATGATGTTATTTCTCAGTTTTTGGTTTCTCTGTTTAATTAATTTTTAACGATTAGTAAAGGGACACCAGAAGAAATGTCTCCCCCTTCCCAAATGTACTTTAATTAAACCACGGGAATGTCGGGAATTATGCTTAAATTTGTCATTAACACAAATTTTATGCTGGAATTTCCCCTCGAGGTAGGAAATTTCCATTAATCAGACAAATCTGGGAAAAAAAAGTCGTGGAAATGGCAGTGAGGCGGGAGTTTGGAAATTTACAGGATGGGCTTTTGTATGTTCCAACAAATTTTCTAGACACCATACTTTTCAAAAAGGAGCGGGAGTGGGTCTGGGCTAAAATGAACACCGTGAGGATAAGGGACTTTTCTGGGACTTTTTTTAATGGCCCCTATGTAATTTACTGTTCGGATAAACTAGGTTCAACTGTACAATACTTTTATGACATACTGCATCTAGAGTTGTCTCTTCATTTATATTTAGATAAATAACGTTGCCTTGTGTGTTGTACCTTGGAATATGTGATTAAATATAGATGAAATGAGCCATTTTTATGTAACAGAATACATATTTAGACAGTGGCACAAAAACATTTCACAAGATGATGCAAAATTCTGACATTTTCTGGTATAAATTTTGCGTTTCGGGATATTAAGTATGCTGTTAATGTAATTAATATTTCGCAGCAGTACTGCCATGTCGATGTCAGACACTTGGTTGGTAAATGTAGATATTTCGAATAGGATAACTTAATTTTAATTTTCTTTCTTCAAGATCATGCTCATTTTGAATTCACACGTTGTTTGGGAAATGGATTTGCTAAATAGCAAATGCGAAATGCGAACTGTGCAATTTAATGATGCCACCAGAAAAAGAAAAAACTTAACTCTCGCTCGGTTCACTTGTCACGGTAAGAAAAACAAACACTCAAATAAGATATTTAATTCTATTAACTTATTAAAAGTTGGCAATCTTCGTCGATTCAATTAAAGACCCCAGCTTAGCTTGATTAAGGGCTCGAAAGGCGACACGGGGGCTGAAATACAAACGTATAAAACTGATATGATTTTAGAAGAAAAAAAAACTACACGTTACTTTTCTCATAAACGAAAATTTGCTAGATAAGCTTACTTAAATTTAGTTCAATTAAGTTTTTGTGCAGATGCCAAATCAAATTAGGGTGCTAGTGGATAAAAAAAGTCAAGTGACATAAAAATACTAAAAATTTAAAATGTAAGTCTGCATTTTAAAATGTATGATACACTGTGAGTCATAAAAACGTAGAACCCAATAAAAAAATCACAACTTCGTGAAAAATACTTCGATTTAAATGAAATTTAGCACTTACATAGAACAATAGTTTAGGAATAAAAATAAATTATAAAATATGCTTAAAATGTTCTCCGGAGGCCTTTACACAAGCCCTGAGTCTAACGCGCCATTCTTTGATCGATGAATCGGTTTAACGCTGGTCGTGTTCAATCCAAGTTTTCTTCTTTCGTATAGTTTCGAGTCTTCGATATTATTAATCTTCGATTTGTAAATTTTTTCCTGGAGAACTCCCCAAATTTTATACTCCACTGGATTCGAGTCCGGACTGTTTGGTGACTAGTGGTTGGGTTCGATGAACTGTGGCGTAATCCATTGCAGCAGTTCAACTGTCTTTTTGAAAAATGAAAAAATCCGAGATTTATCGAACGTCTGGAAGATGTTTTTGTTCCTACACTATTGTTCTATATAAGTGCCAAATTTCATTTAAATCGAAGCATTTTTCCCGAAGTTATGATTTTTTTTATTTGGTTCTACTTTTTTATGACTCACAGTGTAGCTATACCATATAGGTAACGCCCGATAAACTTTATATAATTTAAATATATAATAATCAAACTTTACAGGAAAAACGTTTGATATGATTTTGCGGTTGTCTCTTATTTTGAATTAGAAATACAGACGATATTGAAAACAATTTCGCTTGGGAAAAAATCTCCTAGGGATCGTACTATTACTTTTTAGTTTGCAGACAAAACGATCTTTTTTTGTCTACATTTAAGAGGGCAATATCCTGAAGGTAAATGCAAAAGAAAATACACGAATTGTTGATTTCACTTAAGAGCTTTAGGAAATGTTTGCCATCCTTTATTTAAGCCATAAATAAGTAACAAGTCAACAGGGTCTGCAAGATGCAACCGAAATGAAGTAAAATGTTAAAAAGCTAGAGGCAAAACAGCTGGCAAATAAGATTTCACTTTACTGCCATTGCATGAAGATAACGTAATTTAAATGTCTTAAGAAACAAACCATTTGGAATTCATTAACGGATGAGGAGAGGCCAATTTTAATGGGCAACTCTGTACATCATCCTGCAATGGCCCATTTTCAGAGAATTAAATCGAATTAGCAGAGAAAAACAACTAGTTTTACGAACAACGAAACTAATTTTAAACCAACTTTGGTCTACCTTCATTCCTATTGAAAGATCCAGAACGAGAGTTGAAAAATAACATTTTTGGACAATTTAAGATGGTTGAATACATGTTGAAATGAAAAACAATTTAGGTTTGTAACCATACAGAGGTAAATTAATATATTTCAAAACAAGAGGGGGTAGTGGGTCTGTTGGCATGTGGATACTATTCGGACAGTGGGGAGGGGGGAAGCCATTATGGACGTCCACTAATCATGGTATTTTTCAGTTTTTGGATTTTCTGTTTGAGTTTTAAAGGTCAGTGAAAAGGGAATTGGACACCAGAATAAACGTGGTAACAGTCCCATATATACTTTAACTTTTAAAACTTCAGGAAAGTCGGGTATTATGCCTAACTTTGTGATAAAGAGGGATCACAACCCTATTCTTTTTAATGGGTCGGGCTGGCAAAGATACTCACAGTTGAATGAGGGAGGTTTGGGTGGGGGTGAGAATTGTTTGGGGTGTCTTGATGGATCAGCAAGGGCCTCATATTGTTACTTTTTACTTTGAAATGGTAGATTTTTTAAAATTAATATACAAGTTTGAAAAATGTCCATTATTTTGCACACGCTGCCAGCAGGATAGGTAAGTTGTGAGTGCACAAATTCAAATAATAAGTTAATTTAAAAAATCTACTATTTTAACGTGAAAATGACACGATCAGTACCTTGCTGATTTTTAAAGCTATTTTAAACTATTTTTATTTAATCTTTTTTTTGTTTGACTGCGAGTGTCTTTGCAAATTTTCCCATTGAAAGGGATAGGGTTATAATCCCCCTTAAACAAATTTTTTGCTGGAGTTTCCATTCGAGGTCTAGGAATTTCCGTTAATTAAATTAGAAAAATCTTGAAAAAGTCTTAAGAATTCGCAGCGAGACGGATGTTTGGCAATTTATAGGATTTGTATTCTTTGTATGTTGCAACATATTTTCTGAACACCCTACTTTTCCAAAAAAAAATTAAGAACGTCTGTGAGATGGAAGCAATCTTGGCTAAAATGGACACTTTGTGAACAGGGGGTAGGAAAGGGACGTCCTTTTTTAATGACAGCGCCATCTAGTGGCCCTGAATATGTTTCTCACAAGCAGATGTAAAGGTGGACCTTCGTATTGCGTTTGAAATTGTCGCAAATGGCAAAATGCCATCACGTCTTAATATGCAAAGTGCGCTTCCAGCAAAACTCGATAAATAGGTCCCTGCATCTGAAACATTTGTGTAGACATATCATTAACAATGCAACGACAATAAAACAGCCTTGCCTTGCCTTTTCCACGTAATTATCGTCTTGTCTTTTATCCCCGGCGTTTTTCCGCAACAATGGTGGATCCTTAATCCCGATCGATAGGTCCACGTTCATACAAAACCCACTTGACCTTTACATATTCAACAATTATTTACAATGTGCAGAGTAGGGAATTATACTCCTTATCGTAGGTTTGTGCTGGAAAAAGGACGTTCAACCTTAAGACTCGCACTTCTTAGTGAGGCCATTATATTACTACGTTCGAGGCAAATACTACGTATGGAAAATGCATGGGGCCTTATAGGAAAAGCGAGGGACGAGAGAACGATATAAAACCTTGTTTTTCGTGTTTTCTTCTAAGTCGAATTTAGTAGACTCGTAAAAACGGTTTCATTATACCAAGTTTATGTAAAAGGAAACGACATCAATCGAAATTAAGTTGGCCCTTAAACTAAAATACGACGTCCTTACTTTATTATGCAAATACAATAAAGGTGGATCGCGAAGGAGGATTTCGGTGCCGCTTATTGCCCGAGACAACGAGTTTTAAGACTAGAAATTTCCTTGAAAATTTATTAAATTAGCATTGAACAAATTATCCTACTTGGGAGTCTATTTGCACCTATGGGTTCCATAAGGAAGTCTTTTCTCGAGTACATACATTGTGCTGATGGCGCTTGCGGTAACAAATGGCTTTGTGTTGTAACGACTAGTACATTTTTCCAGATGTGGACGTTTTCCTAGTTATGCAAGACAGACAATGGAGTTTTCTATGAAATCCAGCCAGATCTTCAATAATCTGGTCCATGCAGCACCCTCTGGTGGCACACGAGTGCTTCCAATCCAATCCTGGCCATGTTGGAAATCCAAAATAAAGGCCCTTATACTACAAAGTGTGTTCTTGCGTGGTAGCATCACTTATTGATTGCTTATATGAACAGTATCTCAGTGCGAACAATGCATAATTCAGAGGTTTCAGTTCTGGCGTAATGAACAATGGATGTACACAAGATGTGGAGTTAATTTTTCAAATTAAACATGAAGAGTTGTCACAAAAGATGATGAAACACCTTTTAGACAACGTTCAATTAGCATTTTTGCACGTAGTCAGCGGTTCACGGAAACGGCCAGTTCTTTTAGGTGCGAAATTTTCAGTCATTAATTACTAGGAAATCACGCTGATTAAGATTTAGACCCTTCAAAAGATGATCTATTATTAATATTAATAAGGAAGAAAAAACCTTGATACGCTGCCATCGTTATATCAAAAAAAGTTTAAAGCTTAAGGACCTTATCCAACAAAAAAAAAACATTCTTGGGGATCGATTTTCAGAAGTGTATTTGTATAGCTTTTTTGAAAAACGTAATAAGTAGGTATATAAGTTGGTATACCTAATGTTGCCTCAATAGGATCCATATGTTGAAGAAAAAATAATTTTAAGAAATGTGTATATTTATAAAATAAAACATCATCAAACCAAATTTAATGACAACATATTAGGTTATTTCAAAATAAACTTTAACGATAAAAATGCTACCCCACTTTTAAAAACAGGTCCATATTGGTGAACATGTACGCGTGGATAATTCCCCAAATTACAGGAGCAGTTGTAAAATACCTGTACTGTGTATAATACATAATAGATTTTAGTTGTACATCCTTTAAAAAAATGTTTGTTGAATTGCAAATTATTTTTACGCATTATTTCTATCTATAGCTATTTGGTTAAGAAACCAACTCTGTATAAGGTCAAACTAAATAAATTCATTGCTTGTTTTGGCATAACCCAAGTTAATTTAAAAAAATGCATACAGTACCATTTACATGTAGATCAGCTAGTAGGAGTGTATATCCAAACGTATAACACCGTGACTGGAAGGTGGTAATCAATTTTTGTTAAATTTAAGACAGAGAAAAAAACAAGTAAAGCAGCGAGAAAGAATGTTATATAAGCAATATCATTGCTTTTTTCGAGTGAATGTATATTGGAAGAGGAAGCCTTAAGGTATAAAAAAGCACATGTGCGTTATTCCAACAGCACTCAAATATGGATAACTTAAAACTACCAATCTCTTGAAAGCGTGTACAAACAGCGTATGCAAATTAAGGCGCATGCATATAACAGAAAGGCAGTTGAAAACGATTTGCATAGGCCATTATTAAGATTTGCCTCAAAAATTGGAAATGCAAGGAAGATACTACTGCGAAAACTAAACTGTAACCACCAGAAGCCAGTTAAAATTTGTATTAAGTTGCGCATACTCGTATACTTAAATTGAGCCATGAACACACATTTTTGGCTCGATCATTATGCAGGAATACGTATACACAGTAATTACCTAATGATTATATAAGCTTTCAAGGATAGTAATAAAATACAGACAAAGTAACCGAAGTTAAGGCTCCAATTAGCTAAGCGAGTAGTATATCCACTAAATATCACTAATGTTCTTATTAAAATATAAATATAAAGTGTTCCTTATTAGTTTCATCATAAATTGCCATTACATTAATTAGTCTCGATTTTACTAACATGTAGAAATACTAAGTGCAACTACATGGTGTTTATTATTAGTTGGAGCATCAAATGGCTATGCAATCTTACCTTCAAATGATTATAATAAGCCATCTTAACATTGGAGATATTCGTAAGGCACTGGCATGGATTTAAAATGTGTGAATCAATGACATTTAAATCTATTGAATACTGAACAATTGTACAGTGTTCATGAACGAAAACGTCATAGAAATTTGGTTATAATATACGATAATCTTTACAAAATAAGAGAAGCAGCCATATGTATTACAATGCTGGAAATGAAAAGTAGTGTTGCATCATTTTTAGACTGCCTATTACTCAATATTATACACTTTAAAAATTTAAACCCACTAAAGATGAAAACCAAGAATTTGAAAGATAGCAAACATCAAGAGCGTTCAAGAAAGTAAGTTTGATCAAATTAGTCCTGGTATGAAGTTTGTTAATCTGTTCAAAATCTAATGCGAAATGCGAAATGTGGTCGTTTTCCAAAAATTCTCCTTATTATGACAGCGATAACAATAACTATAATAAAGGCTGAAACAAGCATCCAATTTATCGAGCCTAAACTGAGAACTTCGTTTATATGGAGCTCTTAAAAGTGCCCTCGTTTTGCTAAGATGGCGTAATACAGCGATAATACATGCCATAATTATTCATCAAACAGAAAAATATATCCAAAAAATATACTAGATATTTTAGTTGAATTTGGGAAAGAATCTGTTCGTAGATGGGCATACACATTTGATTGCTATGTTATTAGTGATTGCATTGGTATAGGAACATTTTTGTACTTATGTAACATTGAATATTTTGTTTGCTCCTGTAGGTAGGCCACCTAGCAATGCTTACAAGTTAGCAGTGATTGCCTACGTATAGGAACATTTGTGTACTTATGTACAATTGAATACAGTGGAACCTCGATTTGCGAACTTAATCCGTTCCATGACCCTGTTCGTAAATGGAAAAGTTCGTAATTCGAATCAATTTTTCCCATTGCAATTAATGTAAATCCAAATAATGCGTTCTTTTTTAGCATGGTATAGTTTCATGTGTGGAAATATATTTATTGGCAGTCCAATGGCAAAATACACAACAATCAACGCCGGATTCTGACCTGAAAACGAAGGGCTTGTGCACAAAGGATGTCCGAAAAATGTCCTCGTTTGCTCAACACCGCCCTTTCCTCTTATTCCCCCTTACATATTTTAATCAATTTTGTGTTGTCGATAGGTACTTTTTGGGGCTCTTGCACAACACCAACCAAATCAAATTTTTACATGGTTCTAAAGTGTTACATACATTAAAAATGCATGGAAGGTTCACATATAACAGTAATACTAGAAGAAAGCAGTTTAATTACCAAAACAAACGCATCTTTATTCTTTAGAATGGTGCAGATCGTCGATTTCGCCATGTTTTACTCCTTGGCAAGATTCGAAACGTGATCACCACTTTCATGTTTAGCTATAATTTCCTTTTTTAAATCAACATTAATGCATTTGTGATTCTTTTTAACGCCACATGTTGCTGAAGGGCGCGTTATTGTACATAATGTTTTGTTCCGTTCGTAAATTGGAGCATCGTTCGTAAATCGAAACAAAATGTGGTGTTCGTAAACAGAGACGTTCGTAAATCGAGGTTCCACTGTATTGTATTGTATTGTATTTGCCCCTGTATGTAGGAAACCTAGCCATGCTTCCAAGTTAGCAGTGATTGCCTACGTATAGGAACATTTTTGTACTTACATATTTGTCATGTAATGTTTCGCGAAAAGTGATCCAAACTATAGATAAAACACCGTAGCGACTTATAGTATCTTCATAACATTCATAAATTTAGCATTGCTTAAAACCTCGCATTAATTGAAATCTATATCCAGATACGTTCGTTTAATTTTGCCAGTTAATCTCAGCCTTTCCATTGGCGTAATAAAAAAATTCGTGGAAAGGCTTTCATCAAATCTGTGCACGTCTTATTCTCCCCTTCACATTAACCCTTAATAAGCGAAGTGTTTAGTTTTAAAAAAATCTTGAAATGAAATGGGTTTTGCTAATACTCTTAAGTACCCTCCGTTTCACTGTTCAGCCTATTTTAATCTTAAGACCATAGCACTTCATTTATTGTGCAAAATCACACGGTAATGATAATCTTCTGGGCGTTTTATTATTATTATAAATGACTCATTAACTAGGATATCATCCAGATTTTCAATAATTATTTGACAACCTGACACACAAGTTAAAGTCCGCCTTTCTTCATAACTAATAACTCTCTTTACTAATCGCAATTTAAATTAAATATCGCGATATTTAGAAGAATGCAAGGTGAAATAATAATCACATTTTGAAACATAACTTTTCCCTGTCATGTCGAGGATTCTGCCTCCCACATCTGATTTAAAAAGTGAAAGTTGGGTAAAATATGACTAGATGTATCTTATGATTGAAAATCCATGATAATTTCTAGACGAGATATGCACAGTTTGGCAATCTGCCTCCGCAGCAATTTTATTAGATTTTCCAATTTTACTGCTATGCATATACTTTTCATTGTATTTTCCCTCTAATATGGTCATTAATAAATGACAAGGTTGCCCATTTCCTATAGCTTCTTGCTATTGCTCTTTTTATGACATTATCCAGCAGTACTTCAGTTTTAGAAGGGGAAAATTTACGAGAAAAAATACACTCGGGATTACGTAAGTACGACAGACATTAAGCATGCTCATTAATTTTTAACAATCACCTTATAGTGATAACAACGATGATATAAAATTATCGAAAACCAAATTTGGTAATTGGTAAAACTCGTATTTTAAAAATATAGGGTTAGCAATGCAGAACTAAAATAATATTTTTCTAATTTCAAGACCAACATATTTTAAATATATTACCTAATCATTGTTTATTTACATACAACTTTAAAAACATTTTATATTCTAAGTGTTATGACCCAGGTCTCTCACTTTTTTTAAACTTATTCGACCCTGATAAACCCCTATTCAGATACTGGCAATCTAACGATCATTCCTGAGCCTTTAAGCAAAAAAACTAAACTAGATTCACTTTAGCAATCATGCAACAAAGCCCACATGATTCATGCCTAGGGTATTATCGCATACACTTATGCAAAAAGCTGGAAACTCACATGCAATGCATATCAGAAGAGCAAAAGGACTGATAAAAGTGCATCATGTAAATTTTTCTCTCGAGCAACGGACATGTTTGTGGCTAAAATATTTCAAACAATTTAAAGTGTCACTTTGAAGTTTCCTTCTTAACATAGAAAAGTATGGTTTCTCTATTTATTAATAAGTTATTTGTTTTATTTCAAACCTGTTAAGGTCCGTTCAAAAAGGACGTCATCAAGAGGGGGTGGGGGGGTCTGCTGGCATGTGGACAAGGGAGAAGGAGGGTTAAGCCATTATGGACGTCCACTAATGATATAGTATTATTTCAGTTTTTGGTTTTTCTGTTTACTTAAGTTTTAAAGACCAGTGAAAGAGGAAATGGACACCAGATGAAATGTGTCCCCAGTTCCAAATGTACTTGCATTTTAAAAACCTCGGGGAAATTCGAGTGATATGCCTAAATTTGTGCGAAACACCAATTTTATGCTGAAATTTCTCTTCAAAGTCATTAATTTTTTGTTAATCAGACAAATCTGGGAAAAGTTTGCGGAGAATTGGCAGCAAGATGGGTGCTTAGAAATGTATGGGATATGTATCTGAACGCTCCAAAAAAATTTCTTGACACCCTACTTTAAAAAAAATCAAGGGCGTCTATGAGGGGGGAGGGGGTGTGTCTGGGCTAAACTGTACACCATGTGGATAAGGGGTAGAGGGGATGAATTTTTTAAGGAATTCCAGGGACGTCCTTTTTGAATGGCCCCTTAATGCATTTTAATAGATAGTTACGACAGAGTACGCCAAGATTAATATAATTATTTAAAATACTAACACTATTATAGGAGTTTACATAAAACAAATCTTAAGCAGAATTCGTTTACACTAATGCTAAAACATTATATTATTAATAAACTTCATAATATATTGGATAATGGATGTACTATTATTGCAATTAAGAAATTGAAAGTATTAATATATATTTGCTGACGTAATTGCGCTGTATTTAGTTTTCGTGATATACATATTTAGTTCACCGTTGCACTAACCCTAATTTTCTCGCATTTTCGCGCAATTCACTTAGCTGGTGAGTTCCTTAGCTTAAATCTTGTAATCACGTATTGAATGGTAAGTAGAAACATCACAGATGTAAAGAGGTCTCCATTAGCAGAACAAAATGGACTCACGACCACTTCTCTCTAATTACAGCGTCGGCAAAGAGATTTATGAAAAAAACCTTACTCACTACTGCAACAACTTTGTCTTTGTCTGCCCTTTTAAGACTAGCGTTGAAAGTACGTGTTGGTCAAACTTGGCAATAATCTGGCGTTCTTAGCTAAACTAATAACCCTCATTTATGGGTCAATTAAAACTAGCGGATTTGGTGTGGGTCTTAGCTTTTCTGTTGTTATTTTTTTTTTCAGCCAAACTTAGGTTAAAACAATTTGCTGGAAATTGTGTTGGTCCATCCCCCATTTCTCTCTCTAATGCATAATCCAATGATGGCGTTGCGAGTAGCGCTACCATTAAGTGGAGATTGAAACGCTCTTCAACAAATTACAATGACAGTCAATGTTTTTCTTGGCCATTTTGCGCTTGAAGGAACACACTTTGGCAACGAAAATTTGTGGTCAGAAAAACAGTTCAAGTATGAAGCAGTTCACTATTCATTGGCCCGATTTACAAAAATGGTCTGTCGTGCATTTAACAAGTTTAATTCATGCCAATGTTTGAAACCAAAAATGCAGAAAAGCTGGTAGGAACATGTATTGAAAAGATGACACCATTACCAATAATTATGGTGTTTTTTTAAAACATTATAAATATTCATGAATTTTTATCTTCAGAAATCGGATACTCCTGTAATAAGCGTGACCTTTTATAATTAAACTTGCAGTGACATTTACAGGCATAAATCTTAAAATAAAAAACGATTTTCATACAAAGTGCTTTTTTTAATTAATTAAATTAATATCTTAATTAATATCTAAAACAGTTTTAAAGTTTTAACTCACCATTGAAGAACATTCAAGTTCGATGTATACCATTTGAATATTTCTGAAAAGATAAAATAATAATTAGAAACAATAATGGCATTAATTTTTTCCTATTACAATTCTCTAGCTTAAGTTTTTAATAACACGTTTTACATAATCAGCGATCAGAATGCCTGACTTATCCCTGATTAAGATCTTGGTTAATCCTGCTTTAATTTTCCATTAAACAAATAAGAATGTATTACAACTCATCATCCTTTTCCACTTAAAAATCGTAAACACTAGTGAAACAACTCTAATACAAATTTACAAATATAAAATATATAAAAATTTAATAATACAGTGGAACCCCGATTCTACGTTTTTCATAGGACCAGGGGTAAAAAACGTACGAAACGGGAAAACGTTAAAT
>JAQGBW010002844.1:0-18235 GCA_034698625.1 Julus scanicus
GGGGTGGATCTCGTGCGGGAAGGGGGTAATGTGAGGGGGGCCAACGTGCAGCTGACGCCGTTACTAAGCCCAGTGAAACCTAAAATGGCGGAGGCAAAACAAAACAAAAATTCTAAACAAAAATAAAAGCAAACAAAATGGCGTCCATAAGGGTGACGACCATGAATTCCGTTATACAGGGTCTTTTGGTTAGTTGGGACACAATGAACTTTTAGAACACTTTGGCCAGTGTTTTAGTTAATAATTTGGACTTTGAAGAATAATATCAGTAGCTAATTTCGAAACTTTGAACATCGCTTTGGTTCAAAGAATATGTTGTTTAGATTATGAAATGTTTGATAACAAACAGATAGGGCTTTATTTTTAAGGTGCAGTAGACCTTTGGGAAATCCCGATGTCGACATTTTTGTGTCACATGAAAGTTTGGATTAAAAACAGGAAACTGGTTTTTTTAAGGGAAGTTAAGTTTCAAAAGCGTTTGCAGAGTCATGTTTTATCAAGGTTATAACCGAAAAAATTGTCCCAGGTATTGTAAAAGCAATTTACAATCACAATTCTCAGTTTTAGGACAAATGCAGGCATCCCCAGTAATTCTGGTAGCCTTTTTTTCAGGCAAGCATGAGGTTGGAATTCGTGGACGTCCCCCTATTCGTAAAAACAAAATATTAAAAAATAACCACAACTAAAAAGTGAATTAAAATAAAACATAAATAAGGACACACGGGCGAGCTTAGTAAACCAATGGCGTCTTCGGGACAACCAAGATGGCGGCCGTATTGGCTATTAACCCACTTAAGAGCGTCTACACACACAAGACTACGCTGGACGACATATTATTAACATTGTGTTGCAATGAGTATAAGAAAGGGTCAAGGTTGACCACACCGTGTTACAAGCGCCACTTTTTACGTGTCAGTAATTACTCATTTATTCCACGTAAAAAGCACAGGGGCAACACATGTCAGAATTAATCTCGGGGCGTAACAGTTTTCGTTTATAAATAGTAATACAAATAAAAACCTGGTAATGAGTGTACCATAAAAAAATATAACAAATACTTGGTTAATATAAATATCAACCGCATCATTAGTGGGTGGTAGTTCTAGCCCTCACATAGGGGCCATTCAAAAAGGATGGTATTTCAGTTTTTGAATTTTCTGTTTGAGTTTCAAATTTCTTTTTTTTCTTTTTTTTTTTTTTTTTTTTTTTGCATTAATGTTTATTCCCCACTAGGGGGAAGACACCGGAAGAAATGTGTCCCCAAGTCCCAAATGTACTTGAATTTTTAAAACCTCGGGAAAGTCTGGCATTATGCCCAACTTTGTGTTAAACACCAATTTTATGCTGGAATTTCCCTTCGAGGTCAGGAAATTTCTGTTAATCAGAAGAAATCTGGAAAAATGTCGTGGAATTGGCTTGGAAATTTACAGGACGAGTCTTTGTACGTTTCAACAAATCTTCTGGACACCCTACTATTAAAAAAAAACATTTTAGGACGTCTTGTTTCTTTTGGTTTATACGCACCTTTATAGGAGGGTAAAATATGTACTTTTGTATATAGAACATAATAGAAATAGTATAAAAACTTAGAAATTCAAAACGTATTCGGTGAGAAATTTATAGAACACCTCTCCTTTAAAAAGGAATAGTAGTGACTAATTTAGCCCCTTGTTCAGTGTGCCGTGACAATTTTAGGCCTAGTCTAGCGAGCCTTGAGCAAAAAAAAAAGGTTGAATAACACTGTCCTAAACTTGATATTTACATGAAATTTTGTCATAAGTTTTCTACCAGCACCTAAAAAGAGAAAGCAAAGACGTGACGTCATCCACCGTCGAGACGAGGTTAAACGTTGATGACGTCACGTTGCACGCTCTGATACGGCCACCGTAAAATCGGGTCACGGAGAGGAAAAACGTCATGGGGGCAATTCAAAAAGGTCGTACCCCTTCTACCCCTTGTCCATTTTAGCACAGATCCCCCTCATAGACGTCCTTAATTTTTTTTTGAAAAGTAGGGTGCCTGGCAAATTTGTTGGAACACACAACGGCCCATCCTATAAATTTCCAAGAACCCATCTAGCTACCAATTCCAAGATAGTTTTCCACATTTTTCAGATTAACGGATATTTCCTGACCTCTCAGGGAAATCCCATCATAAATTTGGCGTTTTACACAAATTTAGGCATAATTCCCGACTTTCCCAAGGTTTTAAAAATTACAGTAGATTTGGAACTGAGAATTTATTTTTGAATGACCCCATGGTAACGAGTGAAAGATAGCGGTCAAGAAAATCAAAATATACAACCACTCGCCTACGTACGTCACATGAGTAACGCTTTGTTGCATTTAAAAGTAGAACGTCGCCCATTACGACGTCACTTAGGCGTTTCACGAGAACTTCCGGTCCAATTGCGCTGAATCAAAAGGATACAGAACGTCCTGAAACTTATAGAAATATCCCGGATATCTGCCGCTCGCTCACCACTTGGGATGTCCACAGTCTGTCCACAGATCAATGTCTCCCATTTTTAATTACAAGTACATAAAAATGGGAATGCTTTCGAACCAAATGAATACTCCCAACTTTGGGACAGTTGGACTACTTACTACAGTGGAAGAGTGCCACTCTGCAATTATCAGAAAGAGGTTTTGGGGACGTCTACAGTGTACCCAAGTCGAAAATTTCTTCACTTGACTAGTCTGGCTTTCACAACTGAGTCATTTTCATTTTTTGAGTCAAGAACGTCCCACGCCTGAGTCATGACGCTACCCGTTCGTTCTTAAAAAAGGGCACAAGATGGCTGACCCTGGTCCGGGGCAGGACGCACACTCGCTGAAAGGCGCTGCATGGGCGGAGCCACAGCTATTTCCGTTGTGCTTCAACGCCTGCTGCCAAATTTCTTTTCCTCCAAGCACAAGTTTCGCCAAAACCCGACACCGGATTCGCTAATCTTAACCCTTTTTTCTCTCTCCTCTGACCCTTGACCCGTGTCCTCCCGCCGGATCGCGTTGCTTCCTGCGACGGAAAATTAATCAGAGACTAATTTTTGTCAATAGGACTTTGGAACGTCAATAAATGTCGGTCAAGACATAGTAAAAGATATAACCCTTTCTTCCAGTACCATCTGGTGTTGATGTTTAGCCCTCGTGTTGCAGAAATTGGCCAACGTTAAAAATCACTGAACAAACGAAAGGAAAATTTTTCTACATAATTTTAAGAAATAATTAACAGATTTTTTTCGATTAAGTGAAAACCGCGAATTCCAAGCACTTTATCCGACTTTCGAGTCTACTGGATATCATTTTCACTTGAGCCACTGTACATGGATGCCAACAAAATAAATCGACGAATGTTCTTATATTAGCTAGAGTTCCCATTAGTGAAAATTATTTGCCGTACATTTGTGTGCGTGCTATCAAATTTATTGCAATGTGGACGTGCTGGCGTGTGGACTTGTTTGTCCACACGCCAACACGTCCACATTAATGGGATAGCACGCACACAAAAGTCTCTAAACAATGATTTCCGTAAATGTGGAAAGATTCCAGGCATAACATGAGCAGCTCAAGCAGCTTTTTGGTGACTGATGGACATACCACCAGAGATCGCCAAACCCAACACGTCTGTAGTTCTTCTGGGGACACATGAAGTTCCTCTCATATGCGATCCCCATTGAAGACTGCTGGAACTGTCCATGATATGCTTGGAATATGTGGACATGTCACGGTTGATTTTTAACGTTGGTTTATTTCTGCAACACGAGGGCTAAACACCAACGCCAGGGGATCAGCTACCTAGAAATTTTGTCTATGAGGGGGAGGGACTTCCACCCCTCTCAAGAGCTTGAGATGAAGTTTAGGCCAAACTTGAACTGCAGTTTGGTGAGCAACTGTGGTACGGGCTTTAGGCCTGTACCACAGTTGGTAAAAAAAACTGAAGCTCAAGTTTTATCTCTTATAAGCTCTATTTTAAGCTTAAGCTAAAGCTTGAGATGACACCCTACCACAGTTGCAGAGTCTCACATTTGGCTGTCTTGAGCTCGTCTTGGCAATTTTTCTGTGTTATTCTGTGCATTTGGGACTCGAGACGCAACTCGGTCTCAAGCTCATGTGATTTGAGCAACTGTGGTATGGAAATTAGGATCGATAGGCAAGTACAAAACTGACATAACTGAGGGCGCAAGGTATGGACCAAACGAGGTGGAGCGAGCAGCGTGGACAGACCAGAAGTAAAAGTTATGTAAAATTCTACTTTCAATGTTTTATACAAAACCAAATAATGTGTAGGGTAACATCACCTGGAATGCACCAGACCTCTAAAGGTGATTCCATTCCGCAAGCTGGGTCGACTGGTTGTCTGGTTCACTCAAGAATTCCTCCAGCATTCCACGGGACAGCGGGCACTGACCATAGGTCAAGCCGATGGAGGTGCAGGTGCAAAACCAAAAACAAGTTGACAACAAAAAAAATATAGCGGAGGAATTTCTGGCACTGGTACTAGATAGAGGAGGGGAAAAACCTGACGAGCCTGAAGAGCGAGGGCTAACGACCAGACAGCGCTCCCCTTCATGACTGACCGTTACGTTTCGCCAGGCTGACGTCATCTAGGGGGGGATGACGTCATCGTTAGTGGTGCGCGCATTTGTGTGTGTGTAGACGCTCGTGACGTCGTCGTGCAATTACTTTTACAGCCCATTCAGCCTTGAATATTATCGCAATTTGGCAAGTGAAGTCCACTCCACGCCCATAAAGGCAAAGTGCAAGTAGATCTGGCTTATGTGCGTGCAAAAACGAAAACGACAGCGTGACGTCATCTTGGAGAAAAAGGGATGGACCTTTTATTGTAAACGCGCAACCAACACGACATTTTCGTTATTGCTTTCCAAAAGGCCTGATTCTGAATCAAGGCTGGACAAGTCCAGTACACTTTGGCAGTGTGGACGAGTTCAAAAATGCACACGGAGCGTAAATTTGTGCGCGTGCTACCAAATTTACGCTGTGTGTTGCATTCGGCGAACATTTGGATTGTGGACCTGATCAACAACTAATTAAAAAATATCAGAAAATGTTGACTAAATTGGGATTATCTCTTGAAATTGACCACTAGATAGGGGTTAAATCTAGCCGATTAAACAAAAAGTTTGTATCAAATCGGTTGACTTCGTACATTTAAACCGATTTTGTTTTTTAACCGGTTCGAATTAATTGCGTGATCACGTCTAATTTATCATTAGTATTTATCATGCTATAGTTCTTGTTATATTCGAGGGTAACAACCCGTAATTATATTTCGGAAATTTCTTGAGAAACTAAATAATGGCGGCCATAATGCTATTTTGTTTTTACGGAAAATTATGAAAAGGGGAAAAAAAGTTATAAAAATAACTTGCGTGTGATTTGACGTATTTCATAAATGTAAATTTTGAATTTACAACTAAAAAACTACAAGTGGTCATCTGTTAGTAGGTTCGAGGGCCTTTTTAAATTGTCCTTATTGAACATAAGGGTAATGTTTTTTTTTAAATTAATGCGAATATGCCCTATAACCAGTGTTCTTCCATGGGTTAAAATCCATTATCCGATTATTTTTAATTGGAACCTCGGAATCCAAAAATCCACCCCATAGTTAAAGCAACAAAACGTAAACATCGTATTTCATCGCGCTGTTTACAGGTTGAAGAATCCATCGATTTCAAATTATATTCGTCACGTATTAGAAATTAGGAGGGGGAAAAATTGTAGGATTCGTGACCAAATACGGTTCAAATTCCTCAACGTCATTTCCATTGGAGGAAAGGGGGGTGTTCGCTCGTGCATCCAACATGGAAGACACAAGTGACGTAAGACGATTGTTTCAATACTGTCGTGACGTCACGCGCTCCATTTCCGTTGCACGATTACGCGAAACGGAAGCACGTGACACGTTCCCAAGTGTCAATATTTCAAGGTCCATTTTCAACGCAGATCATTTTTTCGGAACTTACGCTCGTGAGCATAAGGTCCATTGCGTAGCAAATCAGTGCTAATTACGTCATGTAAAAATACTAGCCCATCATCACGTGACCTTAAGGTTCGTTTACACATTAGTCACGATTTCGTTCCGTCTCCGTTCAGTGTAAAAACTGTTGACAAAAACAACTGGGCTGGTTGTTGGAGATACAACATCCACATGCTGAAATTCTATTCGAGTGGAATACAGCATCCACATGCTGTTGTTCTAATGTTCTGTTTTGAGTCTGAAATATTTTAGTCTTGTTCCATATTTTGTCAAGCACGGACGTGTGCTATTAAACAGTTAATTGATATTATACAGTATACTCTGGATAAATTCTACACTGGTCAGTGTTATATGAACGTACTATCGTTACATGAGGTTTACGTAAGCCGATTCCCAGCCGTTAGCCGTTACCACCTACACATTTCAATATAATTCTATGAAAATACTGACACTGAAGAGAGATTTAACGGAACTGAACTTCTGATGTGTGTAAACGGGCCTTAAAAAAAGTCAATTTGATGTCACGTGGGCGGTGGAGGTGAAGTGATTGGACCGTCTGCGTAAGGTCCGTTCCTCCTAGCACTTGGGAACGTGCCCTAAAATGTAAAATACTCAGTGCCCCATGCACCCAAGATACGTACCAGCTTTGGAGGTTGCGGCATCGAAAGAGAATACCCTTCCGACCATGCCGTGTTCCTTCTTGGCGCCGCCGTAGCGTACGTCGTAGGGCACGCAAAGGGTGCCCACTGCCGCCGGTAAGCTCTCCCCCCTCGTCAGGGGCGGTCTTCCGTGCTCCGTCTCCTGCCGCTTGTTACCGCCGCCGTTGTCAGACGACGTCGAATGGTTCGAGTTCTCATTCAGCTCGCCGTCGTCCGAGTTGGGCCTCTTTTGGCCACCGGCGGGTGAGTTTCCACCGCCAGGGGCCACCCGAGCGTGCGGACCCATCGGATGGTGGTGATGATGATGGGGTGGCCCACCGGCGGCGCCTCTGGCACCGGCAGCCACGAGACCGACAGGGCTTCCTCGGTTGGGACCAGCTGCGGCGTCGCCATCACCGCCATCCAAATGAACGCGGTGATGTGTTGCCGAGGCTCCTAGGCGAGCGCCGCTGTACTCCAGCATGGGCGCCCGCGGCCTCATCTCCATGGGGTAGACGGCTGCTGCGCCGCCACCGCCGGCGACGCCCGGGCCAGGTAGACCCGCGCGTGGTACCGAGGCGGGCAGTAGAGCCTGGCCTCCCGCCGCGTCGCAGCCGTTCTGCGTAGCTTCGTGAGCATTGCGCGACGTTAGGCCGGGCTTGAGCAGGGCGACACCGGGGGCGGCGCCGCCACCTCGAGGACCGGCCGAGGGGACGATGTGTTGGGGCTCCTGCTGCTGGAAGCCGTGGGCCCTTTTCATTTGACGGGCGTTTTCTAGAACCATCTCGATGCGATCGGCGCCCTCGTAGTTCACACAGCCGCGGCACACGGGTTCCGAAAAATCGTGCAACATGGCCCAGGGGGTGCGCGGCAGGTCACACAGGTAGCAGTGCTGGCGCTGACCGCGATGCATGACGGACATTTTGACCATTGGGCCGATTAGACGCGACAAAGTCCTTTGGAGTGCGACGATCGAATAAACACAGTAAATCCTTCGGTTGTTACACCAACCAAAACGTGGTCCTCTTTCTTATTTTTCACAGAACGCGACAAATCCTTCAGATGCAAATATCACACTTTCAAACCCGTTTTCAAAAAAAAAAAAAAAAAAAAAAAAACCAATGACGTCTACGTTCCGCGAACTCGACGAATCCTTTGATGGGGGAAAAAAAGGCGATGGAAATCGATTCCCGTCGCCGCGACGAATCACCTTACCGATCGCGACAAAATGCCCCACTTCCGAGGTCACTTTCCGAACGTTATCCAACACCTTACCGGAACGCGTGAGTCCACCAGGACCGAACGCGACGAAAGAATTCTAACGGGCTTTCGAAAGGATCGATCAACGGGGAGGCCGCGACGAAAATCGATCGGAATGAATCACCACCGCGACGCGACGTAGTCCACGATGACCCAGGTTCCTGCGAATACGAAAATCGAATAGAATTAGAAACCGTCGCACCCACGAACCCGACAAGAGTGGGAGAAGAAAAAGAAATAGAAAAAAACAACGCACTCGTCTAAATCCACAAATCCCGAACAGTAATCCGGAAAACAGGTGTCCGAAAGGGCGGCGAAAAACACTAGGTATTCGGGGAGAAAAAGCCAATGAAGCCCGGTCTCAAAAAAGCAAAAGAGGGGAGTGGGGAAGAATTTCACGGCCGAGAATTGCCGACAGGGCGGCAGCGCCGTGGATGCGTGGGCCGCCCAAAACGCAGCTCTCCTCGGGGTTCGACCATCGTCCAAAGTAATCCTTCGAATGAACGAGTTTAATCCGTAGCACGATCAACTAAACGACGACGACGACAACAGAAAAATGGAGACGACGACTCCGAACGAAAACGTCACGCCTAGCGAAAGCGGTTTCTCGAAAATCCGGTTGCGACGTCTTTGGAATCCCGCTTTCTTGAATGGAGGCACGAATACAGAGGCGAAGAGGAAAGAAAACGGCTACGAGGGACTAAAAAACCTCCTCCTCCACAGCCGCCTTGTCGACTTGGGAAAAATAGATTGCTTTTGCCTTTCTCCCTCCCTCTCGCTTTTAGACTCGCCCTTTCGAGCCTGTGCAACCTATGTCGTCGTTTTCCTCTCGGGGGGGGTGACGTCATGGAGGACGTAACTGCGCGTGCGCGAGGGTGCCCGGGGAATGACACCATGTCCATTACGCGGCACGTACGCTTACGAGGGAAGGCCGAAAAGTAACGACTTGGAAAACTACGTCACGTTCCATCATTTAGGGCTGGGGTCGGCAAATGTATTTCAAGACATGGTGGATATTAAAGATCTATTTTAATAAGGTCTTAAGGGTTAAGAGTACTGGTTGGAAAATGTTGAATAACCGGATATAGGATACACAAATTGTACAGGGTGCAGAGCTGGTGATGGTTCAGGCCAAATGGGAATAAAGGGCCTACACAACAGATAATAGCCTGTCATAAAATTACACTTTATAGGGTTAAATAAAATCCTTAACTGTACAATTTTGTGAAATCATGAATTTTATTGCACAAAAATCTGAAAAATCACACATGTGCTGCACAAAAAATTGCACTTCAGCTGCAAAAAATCAGCTACTTGCAGATGGTTTTGGACAGCAATTGCACTTACAAAGGGGCCCCATTTAAATCTGCTAGGATAAGTATACCTACAATTAGCGAGACTAAGGGCCAAATGGTCCCACTGACCTCCGCCTCCTTTAACCCTGGCCTGAGGATGGGGGATTTTGCACATGTTTGCTAATATTAGTGTGCAATAGATTATTCCATGGGGTCAATGGTTCACAAAACAATTTGGAGAGCCCGTATTCTATTTAAAACTAGTAAATATAGAACAGGGTGGTCCAATACGAGGCCAATGGGCCGAAAAGGCAATTCCCAAGCTCTTTTTGGCGGCCTTCGACAACATTCAAGAAAATCATTTTTAAGCCGGAGCTGCCATGGAAACCATGTAAGAGGAAATCTAGGGCACTGCTGAGTTTCTAGAGTTAGCAGCACTGTAAATGACGAAATCTGGGCCCTTTGGACTTTACATACCTGTGTCCACAAAACCAGGACAGCAATAGTGGCAAAGATAATGTTCATTGCCCTCTTTGAAATAATGTGGACGCTTTTTTTTAGAATAGATCGCCGAGGGACCAATTCCATAAATTGCGGATTGGAAAAGGGCCAAAAATGACATAAGCAAGGGTAACTTCAGGAGAGGATACAAAAAGTTTCCAGAAATCCCTTCCAGTATTGCCAAAATGTGGCTGAAATTGTTTCAACAAACACATTTGTTTGTTAAAACACGTTTTGTTAAGAAAAGAGACAAATTTAATGCATAAAATAGGTTACGTCATAGTTTGACGGCGTCACGTGTCACGCACCGTTTAGCACGAAAATATTAACCGGCTTTTTGATGTTTTTTTTCTTCCTGAGATCAGAAATGAAGAGGGTTGGTTAAATTTGTTGAATTTCGTTGAAGCGTATCCCCATATCCTACGTCAGTCATTTTAGCGTCGCCTCTGATCCTGAGTGAACCCGGGGAATCTATTTCCGTATTCAAATATTTGCCTTAAATTCAACACCATACTAAAAAACAGAAACGGGGGAAACGTGGTCCGGATGCACTACTGGTTTTTTTGGCACCAAGCTCCTGTTCGTTTCACGCGTGATTTACCAAAGGTTCGTTCCAATTCCGAAGGATATATAGGAGCGTCATTGTATAATGATGACAAACAACGTCACCGGTCCCATTCAATAGGTGCTTAAATCACTGGACTATGCTAGTACATATTTTAGTCGAGTGACACGTGATTAAGTAACTACTAAGGAGCCATTCAAAAAGGACGTCCTCAAGAGGGCGTAGGCGGGAGGGGTGGGGAAGTCTGCTGGAATGGGGACCCCATGTGGGGGGTAGGGGAAAGCCATTATGGATGTCCACTAATAAATGTGTTTTTCTATTTTTGGATTTTCTGTTTAATTGACTTTTAAAGGTAAGTGAAAGGGAAAATGGACACTGGAAGAAATGTGTCCCCAGTCCCTAATGTACTTGAAGTTTTAAAACCTTGGAAAAGTCGGAAATTATGCCTAAATTTGTGTTAAACAATTTTATGTTGGATTTTTCCTTCGAGGTCAGGAAATTGCCGTCAATCAGAAGGGTGGGCGATTGGAAATTTATAGGATGGACCTTTGTATGTTCCAATAAATTTTCTGGACACCCTACTTTTCCAAAAAATTAAGGACGTCCAAGAGGGAAGGAGGTCTGGGCTAAATGGACACCATGTGGACAGGGGGTAAGGTTAGGGCCCCAAAACGCTTATGATTTTTATGTAAAAACTATTTTATCCATGGTGTATGTACTCATGTATGGACCCTTTTTAACCAATGAATCATTATTCTATAAAATTTTGAATTTTTATTTAATTTAAGATCAAGGGAAAATAATCTAAAACAAATCATTTACAAAATTAAGGTCACAAAACATCACATTGACATAGTATTGGATGGAAAGGGTTTTCATCACTGTCAAAATGGCTTTAACGGCTTAAACCTGAGGTCTTAAAAATCTAGTAGACGAATTTCAAGGTTGAGCAGTTTTCGCTTTGAAGCACATTTAGGGCACCGGAAATAACGAGAAACCCTTCAGATTTTAAGCTAGAAGACCTCGTTTCTATTTGAAAAAGAAAGAAAAAAAGCTGGGAAAACCAAACAAAAAATACTGTCGTGTACTTTTTGGGCGACTCAGGACCTCTTTTACACCCTTATAATAAGTCAACTGAACACTTGACACGTATTGCAAATTACTGAGGACCCACTAGAGATTATTAGATGTTATCCAGCTAACTGTAAAATGGTCAACAATAATTCCCTTTGAAAAATTATATATTTTTTTCCAAACCATACTTATTTTACTTCATTACATTTTAGATTTATAAAATACTGTCCCGTCGTACAGTAGGGTCGTTCATAAAATCAAGGATTGGTTTCCTCCATGTCCTTTATCATTTAACCCGTTTTCTCCTCTTCATTTTCTTTTATTTCATTTTTTTTAAGTTAAAACAAGCCTATTTTTAGTGCCGTAAATAAAAACGTCAGCGTGAGTAGAAATAAAAAAAGCATTGAAAACTCGTTTTTATTGCGTCGTCGGCTTACGTGTATTTAGGCCATGTTCAAAAACGAAAACAACCAAATTCGGTTTCGTTTCAGCCACCCCTCTAAAAAAATAAAATCGACGAAACGTGAAATAGCGAAATGTAGAGCCGGAATACCAAGTGCTATTTATGATAGGGGAAAAGATCAATTGCACATCAGCAAAACATTGCGAGAAAAATGTCTTTACGTAGGAATTACATAAGTTTATGAAAATTATTTATCATGATCTAGGTTTCCATACAACATTTATCACACATTTTACTTTCTTAACAATCTTCAAGAAAACCCAGGTTTTTATTGACCCATTTAATTATAAACTTTGTAATTATGATTAGCTTTAGATTTAAGGGTTTTTAGGAAAGTTTATAACTTCTTAAAAAAGAACAAATAGCCCTAAGTTTACAATTGCATGAAGGGTCAAGTTTTTATTGCTTGAGTGGGGAGTTTGTAGACTAACCCTTTGCACAGCTGACCATTACTGATAAAGAAGCCCTGTTTGACCCTTTCTCAGAAATTAACAACACATAATGTGCAGGGCCATTAAAGTTTGCCCTATACTGTTCCCCCAAAATGGCTGCCCTGCACCCTGTTTGTTAATGCAGAAGGTGCAGCCATCTTATTTGAAGTAGGGACTTTGGGTGGTCCCAAGTTGGGGAACTACCCAGAGCCCTGATTGGCTGGGAGAGTTGCCACGAGTCTTTTGAGTAGCTGGAGAGTTACCATGGGCCTTTTGAGTAGCTGGAGGGTATCATGTACAGTTGCAAACCCTTATAAGCACTGCTATAGTTCAGTTCAGAGTTGCAGTCCACAGTTAGGACAGACCCCAGTTTGCAGTCTGAGTCAACAGTCAAAGAAGAAAAAGCAAGAGTTAGGGAGCTCTGTTGATTCCAACTCTCCTTTCTGTTGGCATTGCCAGCTATGTATAACTGGGTTGAGAAATGTAAGTTCTTCTGAAATAGAAGAAACCAACTCTCAGTTGATTCTAAGGGCAGTTGAGAGGCCTGAATTTTGGAGGACATTGACAGACCTAATAAATGTAAAAAAAGACAGGCACAAGTTCTACCTAAAGAAGGCTAGAGATGTCTAGGACAGGCGTATAAATAGGGAAAGACAAGTTCTGTCCAGCATGGAGTGAATTTCATATAAGGTTCAGACAGAACTTTTGTCCAGATAAGGTAATGTAGACTTAAGAGAGGTTTATAAGATAGGCTTTATAAACTCAAAGAGACACAGTCCAAGCAAGAAACCCCTGATATTATTGTGTAAATTATGTTATGTTAAAGATGATAAACATACATATCAACTAGTCATGAAGTGTGAAACCACATGTCACTCAAGACCACCAGTTTTAAGGACATGATAGCGTTACATGTGCTTGGCACAAACTCAAAAAACACATGTTATTACATTTACACACTTTGGATATCTTCACAGATCCTAATAGAGCTATATAGGTGAGATAGTAGTTAGGCTATTGGGCTTTCAGTCCTCTCAGGAGGCCTGAGTTCATTTCCCAGGTTCGCTACCTATTTTGTAGCTTTTAACACTTGTTTCCAGGCAAATGCCGGGATAGTTCCTCAAAAAATCGGTCGCAACCGGGCACCTTCCTATGCATTGCAAATTAACAATAAAAATCCAAAAACCCTAATCCAAACTGCTAGGTGGGCTGAGTCCCACAATGCACAGATGCTTAGAAACACAAACATACATCGCCGAAGCCGGCTATCGAGAGGGTTACGAGCTTGCCTCTCGATCCTAAGGTGCGGAGTTCGCTCCCCGGTCGAGGTTTGCGGGACATTTTTACGGATGGGAGAAATTCTTTAAGTGGTGGCTCTTTCGGGTGAGATTTTAAACCGAGGTCCAGTGTATAGTGTTGTGCATTAAAGACCCCTCGATAGGGCGTGAAACCCCCCTCGTAGGCAAAATTTCCAGGTAGGTGATGAGGACACATCCCCTGGTGTTGGTGTTTAGCCTTAGTTGCAGAAATAAGCCAACGTTAAAAATCGACAAACAAACAAAGTTAGACCGCCGCCATTTTGTTTGTTGATCCCACCAAAACACTAGCAATTGAATTGGTAACCAGGATCTCCAAATACTATGGCAAGTCACGAATTGAGTGCGTGAAGGAGGTCAAAGGTCATCCGGGGATGGGCGCATAGCGCTCGTAGCCTCATCCTCCTTCTCTGTTTGCGAGGCTAAATTCCCGGACAAAAAAGCTAGGAAACGTCAACAAAAAACAGCAAATGGCGAGTGATGACGACACTGGGAGGGGACGCCCCTTGAAACGGTGACGTCACAGCTATTAATAGAAACGCTGACTAATAGACTTTTTCGGCGGCTGAATTGAGGAATGCAAGCGCGTCGCCCTCCGTGGGGGGAGTTTACCCCCAGGGCCTGGAGCTAGGGGGCGGGCATGACGACGACGACCTCAAAACAAAACTAGAAAAACAAGGTCGTGACGTAGCTGTGGAGATTTTCGAGATTATGTTTAAACATCTCCTTTCACATATATCAACCTTTAAATTAGTATTTTTAAGAACTAAGCATAGAACTGTAAAACTATAGTTGTTGTGGATCGAGAGCCCCTGGATATTAATTCCAAATCTTGTTACCTCGAATAATGTCCTAACAAATATCCAAAACTTACTTTACTTTTTAAAACGTTTAATGAAGCCAAGTTTCAGATGAACAATGCAAAAAAACGTCCTCACTTTCAAAAACGTTTCAAAAAGTTGCTAAAATGTAGTTTAGAACTTTTGCATGTGCAACCTTCACATGCTCCAAAACTATGTTCTAAACTACATTTTAGCAATACTAGTAGTACATATATCAATATTGCAAATCTCAGATCAAATAGTTTTTCGTATCATTTGGGAGACAAATCCGTTGTTGTTAAAATCTTTAATGACATATAGTAATCGACTCATCAAATGCCCAATGGCTCAAGCTCCTCCAGGCATGTGTTTCCGCGGAAAAGGGCATTTTGAGTACACATTGAAAAATAGCTGTTTTGCGCGAACGAATGTTGCCTATATTTGTGCAAAATTGGATTTACTTTGATTAAAAAACAATAAAGTTACGAATTAATGAAAAAGGTTTCCTCTTTTTTATGGCCAACCTGTAAATCATAATAAGCATGCATAACTTCATTATACTAGTTCACTCGTTAACGTTATTATGAAATCCTTCCAAAAAAAAAACATTAAAAAGCTATATTAAACAGAACATGTAATCATATTTTATCAATGAGGGTTATCACAGCTTAGTTTCGATTGCGTTTATTCGTCACACTCTATTTTTAATTCTTTTTTAATTATAAAAAACACGTTATCACAACGAGAGCCGTGAAATCAAGGTTTTATTACAAAGGAATTTTGAGTACTACTCCAATATGAGGGAAGCCGTTTATGGACGCCCCCCTTCGCTTACGAAGTTATGGCGTGACGTCACGCACGCTATAACAACCACGGATCGATGCAAAGGGTCCACGTTTCCTGCGTGCAATGACGTCACGTTGCCACGGGAAACTGAAAACCGTTCGTTCCGTCTCGCCTCGCCTCTATGCTCGGTGGTGAAGGAAAGTCCATTTCAGAGACAACAGGCAAGAGGCTAATTTAACACAAAAACAAACAAAACTGCGTCCCCTAGCGGAGGCTATTTCGTTACCGAGAACGAAGGAAACTTATAACTTCGACCTTGAACTTGCTCGAAATTGTCTGTTTTTTTATTTTTGCTCGACTTTTATCGTATTTTATTTCCGTTGACGTGCACGGTATTTTCCCATTTCGTACCAAAAATTGTCCTAATCTTTATTAACAAAACACGAGTTTAATATGAAAATGTTTACAAATATTAACTAATTCATGAAAAAATGTAGGGTTGGAACAAATTTAAACAATGGGCGAACCCAGAAAATAAGTTAAAGAACGTCTGCACATGACGAAACTTATGGGCCATTCAAAAATGACGCCCATTTTGTGTTCTGAATTTTTGGAAAACCAAATAGTGTAATGTATGTATGTATGTAGTTTTATTAGTTAGCGTGACACTAGACTAGAGAATGTAACCACAGTAACGTTCGATTTTCGACCAAGTTTGTCGCGTGTCTCCATTATCCGTCCTTTTGATGTGTTTTATATATGCCAGTCTAATGCTGGAATTCCATTGACGTGCGACAGTCGACCAGTTTTGTTCCACCCATTTCCGGCAAAACGCTCGATAAAAAGCTGGTAGACTGTCCTGGGGAAAACAAAAGAAATAAAAAGAGCAGTGGAGACTGAAGTCAGCAATATGAGTGGATGGTGACTTGATTCATCAACTGTAAGCAGTTTTGTGACCCCAGGGGAAGCCTGCGATGACGAGCAAGGGACATTCTTAAGCTATAATCAGATGTCCACTGGTGCAGGTGTGCTCTTTTTTTAAACATGTGTTGTCTGTAAACCACGTGACGTCATACCGGTAAAAAAGAACAGGGACCGAACCAGGAACCCGTAGCTCGGTCCATGTTATGTTTCAGTGAATTGTACTGGAGAGTTAGTATGATGGATCACATTGGAATTTGGAATAAACACCATGTTAGCTTCAAAGTACGTGTTCCAAAGTTTTACAAAAACCATTAGTTTGAAACTTAATAATTTCAACTCCATAAAAATCAACTGTTCCCTCAAGCCAGTTATAGCTGGCCATCAGAAACGAATTCTAAATTGTCTCCAAAATGTGTAGCAACTTTACCTCACTTTGGAAAAAAAAAACATGACCTTATCACCATCTGTTTCTCCACGTTTTTCCACCAGGCTCAGTTTGCCAAACAAACAAACAAACGAAAGGGCCACGCCCACCAGCACAAACAGATAATGCAAAGGACACGCCCAAACGTGCCTAACTTTCCCAGGAGGCCGCCTTTAGTCTTGTTTACGTCTTGGGTGCCAAATGCCCAAAACACAATTTTGCTCGCGTTATGAATCTTGAAAACTACCTGAGATGGAATGGCCCAGGCCACAGCTCATGTACCGATCGAGTGCAGTCTGTCATTACGTCATTCGGATCGACTAAGCCAATGAATGCGAAGTTTGTTTTTAATTAGCGTCCTGTTTTATCGTTTTTATTAGACAGTTTTCAAATTTGTTCAGCTGTTAAAAAACGCCATAACATACGACCCTGATGACACCAAAACATTTTCTCGCTAATTGGCCAACTGCGCATCAACGGATTAACTGCAGTTGCTATAGTATTACTCGTCCAACGTCACGAATTCTAAAAAGAACATGCAAATAGGACAGATCCTACTTTCCCAATATTTTTACTGGAAAACATCGGGAATGATAGCCATGGTCCAACGTTGGGCCCAAAAACATTTAGAACTTTGGCCCAAAAACATGCAACGACATGTTAGCCATGGTCCAACATTGGGCCGTAAGATATTTAGAACGTCGGAGCAAAGAATATGCATCGACATGTCTACCATAGCCCAACGTTTTGCTGTAAAATATTTAGTACATTGGGTCGTATGATAATGTGTACGTGGGGCCATAAGATGTTTAGTACGTTGGGCCATAAAATATTTAGTACGTTAGGGCGTAAGGTATTTAGTACGTTGGGCCGTAAGATATTTAGAACGTTAGGGCGTAAGGTATTTAGTACGTTGGGCCGTAAGATATTTAGTACGCTGGGCCATACGATATTTAGTACATTGGGCCGAAAGGTATTAAGTACGTTAGGGCGTAGGATATTTAGTACGTTGGGCCAAAAAATATTTAGTAACGGTTAGGGCGTAAGATATTTAGTACGTTGGGCCGTAAGATATTTAGTACGTTAGGGCGTAAGATATTTAGTACGTTGGGCCGTAAGATATGTAGTACGTTGGGTTATAAGACATTTAGTACGTTGGGCCATAAGATATTTACGTAGTATGTTGGCCCAACCAATGGCCCAACACTTTTTTTGGTTATTTTCGGTAGAATCTTAGGGTTTTGCAGTAGAAAAATGGCGTAGTAAAAGCATCAACTCTTTGCCGCACGTTTTCCTAGTAAAAAAGCGCGCGGGGGTCGTTCACAAAGTACGTTCACTCCTTTGAAGAAGGAGGATGACGTGACGTTTAACGATTAGTGTTGCGGGCTGGTCGTCGTACCCATGCAGCTTACCGCCGTTTTGGACGCTTTCCAGCTGGAAAGAGAGTCCAGTGACGTCACCGGTCGTCGCCATGGCGACAACCCGAATGTGGGCTGTTCAAGATCGATAACAGGGCTCTTGCACGAGAGGACAACATTCGAAACGGACGAGGAAGAGTCCAAAAGGTCCGCGCAGGGAGGAACCACGCGGGACTCATTGATAAACCGAATTATGCCTCAGCCATCGCATCCGGGCTCAACAGTCACTGCTCAGCCGCAATTTTCCGGTTAGGGGACATTCAAAAAGAACGTCCCCGAAATTCCTTCAAAAATTGAGACCCCCTGTCCACACGGTGGTCAT
>JAQGBW010002845.1:0-18232 GCA_034698625.1 Julus scanicus
AGTGCTGTATACAGCTTCTTTGCAAATCAAAAGCATTGGGTTGCTGATAAAACCTGATTTTATAAAGACGTTGTACCGCTGTGCCCCGGTCTCCCCTACCCGGCTTGGCCATGGTGATCATGGCCATCAGTCTTCAGTCTGGTGTCCATGATATCGATCATTATCTATGTTCAAAGGGTTGCATCTAGTGAGTGACTGTACCATATATAACAAGATGTTTAAACAAGGTGTCCATAAACTTTGTTTCGAACTATTCATTGCTTTGGCAGTTTCCGAACACACTTCGTGCCGCAACTGTCAGGTATCCCAGTTGCCAGTCAGCGAGGAAGCCATATAGTACCCCATTAGGAGTAATCTGAACCTCATTATGGCCTCACAATAAACCTCGTCGTGGCATTAATTGCTTTCTTGTCTCACAGTCCCCCTTGTTGTACGGCAACTTGTAGCTGCCATTCTTCACGACAATGCCTTGGGCTTGGGTCTTTTGGAGAGGGTGGAGGAGGAGGAGGCCACGGTCAGTAAATTTAGAGATATATGGCGGCTCCCAGAACAGTTTGTCCCCAGGTGGAATGCATGGCGCCATCCTTTAGTTCCTCCGCGAGCGTGTACATTTTAATTGTTCCTACTTTTTATGCGTTTCAAGAGGGTCATCCATGAGGCCCGTTGGTGGACTGGCCATTAGTAAATCTTGCTAAGATTACGTTTCACCCGAGTCCTTGAGCACAGGTGAGCACTTTAGGCGCGTGCACGAGGTCCTTGACCATATCTCGCTGATGTAGATGATGATGATGATGGCCATTTGGGGGGCTGTTGGGGTGTGCTTGGCGACTGCAATCGACGTGCTTTGGGAATGCGTAAAATTTTTGTGACAAGCTAACGGAATTCTGTCATCCTAATGGCCTCATTTAAAATTGACTTTTATGGGCAATGGCGACATAGCCTCCAATTCGTGGAATGGGCTTATATGATGGTCACCTGTCGTCCGGAATCGCGGGTAAAGCACATTAGTAAACAGCGGGGTCATCTCATTCAAGAAAAACAAGGTGGTCTTCAAGTTTTAAATGTCTGAGGGCCAGTATTTTTTTCATGTTCCTCATTAACACGCTTGGTTTTTGACAAAGGAACGTTAATGGAAATGATAATATCCAAAATAAGACATGCATTGCAGCAATCAATGGACTGAACAAAGAAACCTGCACAAGATTTTTTTTCATGGTCTAATGTAAAAATACAAATTCAAAACCATGTGTAGCATGAATGCGAATACATTATGCACTTTGTCGTTAATGATTTATAATGATTATGTCGAATTTATGCGCATATTATATAAGACATGATAAGCATCTCTTTCCTGTAATCATGATTTTCCAGTCATTTTTTAAATGTAAATCTTGTTATAAAACAGACTTCAGTAATTTTTAAACGTTTAAGCAACATGAAAATTTTGTTAATAATTTGATTGAAAAACACCACCATTAATTTAATTTTGCATCAACAGGTTAAAATCTTAGGTTTCCTAACCTCGGGTTAAAATATAACTCGAGGTTAACCTCCAGGTTAGGCGTTTGTGTTGCATAAAATAACCCTTGGTAAAATGTACCCAGGGTTATGGATCCCATGTTTAACCTGCAAAAAACAAAATGGCGGAAAGAAAACAAAACAATCCTTTAACCCGAGATTAACTTTGCCTATTGGTTGGGTTAAATTTTCTCCATTTTGTCTCCCTAACCCATGCTTGTGCAATGCAAAGGTGAGTTAACCCTAGTTAACCCTATAGGTTGGTGCAACCGGCCCAAAGATGAAAAACCTCCATTAAACTTTTATTCCTCTGATGCTTATAGAAAAAAACATCTCTGAAAAATAATTGCGTGATTAATTACTACACAGTCTCTTAGGGTAAAATAACATAGCCTAATATTTGAATTTATCAATAACCGTTGAACAAAAATTTAATTATTGATAAAAAACTATCTTGCACTCTCATACTGTATATAGATTGAGTTATTGTCCACTTGTGCTGTTTATTAATTTGTGAATTTTAGTCCATTGTTCAATAGTTATTTGATATCAAAACATGTTGTTTGCAATGGTTGTGCAGTTCCTAAATGTATATACCATGGCCACCTGCAGGAGTTGACATGGAAATAAATGGAGTGTATATGTGGGCAGATATCCGTGTTATTCAATTGTAGGCATAATCTTGGTTCCATTCGACGTGGATGGATATTGTACGCGTATCTTAACCAGATCATCACACATTTCTCTATACGTGCATGGTGTAAAGGAGGACATTTTATCTTGACATTCCGCATACGCGTCTACAATGCCGCCCTCATGCTCATATAGCTCTAGGTGAGGACGGACCTTTATGTATGTGTTCGAGATTATCGCGATGTCAACGGGAAATTTCTCACGGAGGTCGCGTTTTACAGTCGGCCAAATCGTCGTTCCGATCGCCTATCTCTTCGCCCTTCTCCCTTAATCGGCTGCCCTATAAAAGGACCGATCTGTCCGTTTCATAGAAAATGCGGATAACGTCGTTTTAAGGTTGCGTGACACCTCGTTTGTATGTGCCTAATCTTTTCGAAACCTTTTAAATGCCGTGAATTATAAGCAATACACGATATCTTATTACCCTTTGGGAGTTTCACGACATGCAGTCCAAATGACCCTGCTTCCGACATGGCCACAGGTTAAAATCGAACTCGAAGCCAGACAAGATGGTTTAGTCACGTGATGTCATTACAGTATCCTTCATTGCATGGTGTGAATTTTAGCTAATTATTTAGCCACTTTAGCTTTTCAGACTTGTCTTGAGGCTATAGGTTATGCAGTTTGGGGAATGAGATTTTGTTGGAATTATTACACTATTAGATGAATGTAATAAAGTGTAACTGTTTTTCATTCGGTGTGCCGTGAAGGGTTTGTAAGTGTGCCGTGGAAGTTTTAAGGAGGGTCAAAAAATTACCACGATGCCCATTTTAGCCTAGACTCTCACCCCCCCCCTCCCCCCGTCCTCCTCTCCTCCCCCCCCTCCCCCCGTCCTCCTCTCCTCCTCATAGACGCCCTTCATTTTTTTTGGTTGAAAAGTAGGGTGTCTAGAAAGTTTGTTGAACATACAAAGACCCATCCTATAAATTTCCAAGCACCCATCTCGTGGCCAATTCCGTGACATTTTTCCCTGGTTTTTCTGATGAACAGAAATTTCCTGAACTTGAACAAAAATTCTTGCTTAAAATTAGTGCTTAACACAAATTTGGGCATAATACCTCACTTTTCCGAGATTTTAAAATTAAAGTAGTACATATACATTTAGGACTGGGGACATATTTCTTCTAGTGTCCCTTTCTCCTTTCGCTGATCTTTTAAACTTATAAACAGAAAAACCAAAAACTGAAAATACCATAATTAGTGGACATCCATAATGGAAGTCCGCCTAACCACATGATGTCCACATGCCAGCTGACCCTACCCTCCTATTGAGGACGTCCTGAGAGCAGATTATTTTATTAAAAACGTCATTTTTCTTTATTTGATTAAAAAAAAATTGTAGAAAATCTCGCCTAAAAGGCCATTTTGTCTGCTTGAGTTAATTTTTTTTTTTTTTTTTTTTTTTTTTTTTTTTTTAAAAAACACTGCTGTATCGAATATAAAACCGTAGTCCATCAGTATCCTTTGTGCCACTCATGACTTACCCCATACTATGTCACGTGGGGAAAATGTTTGGAAGTTTTTCGCCACCCTCTTTTCTTTCTAAAAATTTGATTTTAAAAGTCTCATCATCGACAATTCTATATACTATTGTAAAGGTATACATACAATATACGTATATTCATGCATGGACGTTCACTCCTCCCTTGACCCTTGTCCGTCACCGAGCTGCCTTGTTAGACGTTAACCTAAACTTTGAAATTTTTGACAATTTCCATACAGCACCCCAAATACAACTACAATACCGAATGGGAAAACTTTAGTCAAACCCAAGAAAGCAAGTGATAAATATTTGGGCATTGAGTTGACCAAAGGTTCGAGTGAGTTTTGTCAAGTTGGAAGTTTAATGAAGCGCCAAAACCTGCCCACGTTTTTAATAATACTTCTTTGGTATCTGTGTAGTCAGTTGTATTACAAATGCCACCTTCCCAATTTACTTTCCTTTAACGAAAAGTTGGCTTTGCCGTCACCCTCACAGGCTGACCCTTCACCCCCTGATGGGCTTATATATGGGTCCAAATCCCTGGGCTAGGCTGGACTCCACAGGGGATGTTTTACAGGACTGCCTCTGCCATTATTTTGCCAGACTCCTGTGTCACCATTCTATATAAAAATCCATTTCACATATATAAAAACGTCTCACCCACAAAAGCATAATTCAGGTCCTATATGGCTTGAAGAGCCATATTTTAACATTTTCTTTCTCCCCCCCTACCCCCTCTACCCATATACCCTTTCCATAATGCATGCCTTGTATATACACGTTACTAGCCCACCTTGAACTGTCCCTCTACACTGGTGGACAACTAAAGATGACACCAACGGGGCATAAACTGCGAACAATATATTGCGACTTCATAAAATGCTTTGTGTTTATATTTTTGTTTTGCTGCTGAATGGATGGCCGCTGTGGTGCTAATGTTTGATATGATAAAACCAGTCCTGAAAGCCCATAAAAGAGGGGGATGGCTTGAGGAGGGGTAATTCTGCAATCCATCTAGAACCATTCTGTGGTTACCTTTGATGCACTGGTCAATGACAAACGCATTTCCAAACTTCATGATAGCTCATTTATATTGCGACAGTCATTTTGTAGGTGGCGCTTTTGTATGGAAACTGCGAATTATATTGCTTGCGAATACTGTTTAGCATCTGGTCTATTAAGTATATGTTCAAATTTGGAAATGATGTATCTGTTTGACTGTTTCCCTTGATTAAATTAGACAGTCACAAATTTTGACAATCGCAATATTTATTGCCGCATGCACACAACCTAGTGAACAGAGGACTGACTTTGTGACGTCAGCAACTAGACATTCGACCTAATGTAGTTGCACTGAAAAGAGCTGAAGTGCGCATGCTCACACCCTAACCTATATGTTAGCAGACGATATTCGGATGTGTGTGAATACGGCATTACATTGGGTAACATATATACATATGCAGCACATTATAATTCACAGTTCTAATATAAACTAATCTTGTATAGGTTTAACCTTTAGTCTGTATTTTCCAAAATTTAGTGTGACTTCACTGACTTTAATTTTGAATTTGTGATTTGGACATTAACAGTGCATATTGTAGATTATATTAGTGTTTCAGCAATAGCTTATATTGCTGCCAATATGGAAATACTATATCTATTAAGCAAGCATCAAAACCCTCATTTGTTTAACATAATTTATTTATCCAATTTTTAGAATTTCTTATGTGTGGATGAAAATACATATATCTACAAAATAATTGTGAAATATCCGGAAATAGTGTTCAGTGTTGTAACACATTAAGCAATCACAACCATGAACTAACTTCGTCTATCAACATTATCACCATCGTCATCATCATCATCAGCAGCAATATTGGCAGCATGCAACACCACTACATATCAGTATCAACATTATCATCAACAACAACATCATCGACATAATCAACATCATCAATATCAACATCAACGTCAACATCCCAAATCAGCGATGCTCGTTTAATTTGTGATACAGGTAAGTCCATCTTGTTTGATTTGTCCATGGATAGATATGTTGTTATCTATATAGAAATCATCTGGCTTTTAGCTTATGCTATTTAGTCATAACTGACCAACCGCTCAGTCAACCACGAAATTGAATTAGTTTCAGCGAAATTGAAGTTTTCTGCTCAAGTGCTCTGGTTTGGGGCTATAGCTGGAACTGCGGATATCATTCCTGATTGGATAATGAAAAATCAGTCGAACGTGGACGAGATTATATTGATTGATCCAAATTGGGTTGTAACTACCAAATATCTATGATGTAGTGGGGTAAAAGGGGGTAAGAAAATTTAAGAAATATTGGATATTCACCAGAGGGCAGAACATGTGAAGCAGTACAAATCTAGAATTCATATTACCGTTAAGTTTTGTTTAAGTATATTGTAACAATGAGGACATTATTCTCTGAAATGTGAAAAATCGAAAGATGAAGTCATGGATGATTTATAAACTAGAATCCTTTCGCTGCCCACCCGAACTAATTGCTGACAGAAGGTTTAATTTGTATAACCACAATTAATTTTTACACGCAAGGTATAATCACGTAAACCATTATCATTATAATGGGCGTGTATAAATCCAGGTGCATGCAATACGTGCCAAAAATAGTAAAAATACATCGAAGAATCTGATGATGTTTTCTGACCTTGATATGCTTTAATCATGCATTTATCCCAAAGTATGCCCGTATATCTTTAGACTGATGATAAATTATTTGCAGATGAAGGGTAATTAAACATGGGAGGAGCTACTGTGTTATCGTTGTTTCAGAAAACATATGACTGTGTAGCTTTTTATCTAGCTTTATATCGTTTTTATCAGAAAATTAAGTTTCACCAAATGTCTGCATGTCTACGATGGTATACTTTATATACGACCAGGCGTTTATTAGTGCACGTGATTATAGATAGTGCGTGGTGTAACATTTGGTGGCCATATAAACATGAGATGAGTTAGTTCGTATAGATATAAAAAATTTATAGAGTTGGAGATCTATTATTTCCTAATGCCATTATATGAACCAATCAATGATTTTTGTAGCATATTTGTAATAATCTTGAATGCCTTAAGTCGTTGTTATAGTCATTTTAAGTACAAAAATAACAAACTGTTAAGTTTATAATTTCTGAATTACCAGATTTAGATTATTCTAAGTAAATATTGTATAAAACATCTATTGCATGACAAATGATAACCTTCTCCACTGTAAATATATATAGAATTTGATTTTCATAAATAATTACAAATTAACTAATTTTCAAGTTTCAATTCAATTCAACTCAGTAACCTACAGTCAGCAAATAAATGCCATATGGTGGGGGGGAGGGAGGTTCCTTGAGAATATTTATGTTACGAGTGCAGAAAATCATAATTTCTGCAAAGTTTTATGTTGGTTCTGGTAAGGGATGGTGGCACTAAAGCTCTAATATCGGTTACACATCAATATGCAATATAAAAATTATATATACTCCCATCATGCAATTGTGAATGCAAGTAACAAAAGGTATTTGCTTGCTAAAACCGTATATACATCCTATATAACGGGCTTGATTGCTTTTAAATTGCTCTCGATATATCAGGGATTTGCCTCTGATACCAGGGTTTAAAACCACATCTAACAAACGTTGGGCTTGGGGATCAAGAGTTAATGGATGATTTCATCCCCGCCATCTGCTGGGGATTTCCTGAGCTCCGTAGGTGGTATATTGCCACCTAAATAGATGTTCAAAGGACCTATTAGGCCCAACTGAATTGCACTTGTCACGACAAGCATTGTCCAGGGGTAGCATCGGCGATTTATTACGGCGCTCTCCATGCGGCTAATTTTTGTCCAAAAATGGACTACAATTAGCCGTAAGCGGTTGAGGTCCTTTTGTTATAAGAGATGGTTTATGGAGCGCGGTGCTGGACGCATGCAACTTGCATGCTGCGTTTATTATTTGTGTTGGAAATCTTTTGGGACCAATTGTGCTACATTGCAAAATTATGCACATTTTATGCAAGTGTCTTCCTCGTTCGCAAACGGGATCGTCCTGCACGAGTATCTCTTTGGATCACCCAGAAAGGGTGCTTTGGACCAACGTGGAGGGGATGAGATGTCATATAGAGGGGAATATGACGTGGCATTAATTTCATAGATGCTTTTGTATCGTTTTATCTTGCTACCATAAATGTGCAATTGCCTGCTGAGACTGATCTCGATATGAAAAGAGGATGACCAATTTGGACTATATATTGTGACTAGACTTAATTGCATATGATTGGTTTGATACTGCATGTTCACACCATCCACATGCATGTGCAATTTTGAAGAAAATGTCAACCATTTACGCAGTTATGTAAATTAAATTATGTTTTATTCCAATTTATACTATTCATCAAATCAGTAATTTAGGCTCTCTGGAAACAGAATATCGAAATTCAGAGTAAAATCAGGATACAGAATTTTCCAATGAATCTTAATACATTGCGCACATGTAGCACTATACTGCATGTGATACTGCAGTACATGTTTTTTAAGCACTGTTGAGGATAGTTTTCAACTCGCGCATGCGCAGATGGCGTTGTTTCCTTACAGGCCTCAAGTTGCTATTCTGGCCTTTTTGTAATCTATTCCACATCTTTACAAGGTGCAATGTTGGGACATGAATGTCTGAGATGGTAGACTCAATTAAGGCTGCTGTTGTTATGTATAGCTGGCAAGGGTCCTAAATACACAGGATACAACATTTACTGTCCTGTTTCTTATCCTTACAGAGTCAAGCTTGTTTGATCCCTGGGAGGTCTAAAAATATTGACAAAACTTGTTCATTTGACGTATGACTGCTGGACTAAAAACAATGCCAGTTGGATGTTAGTTTTCACCGAATCTTGTCAGAATTCGATACCCTTGCCAATGGTTGGCACTATAGACTGAACTATAGGAGGTCCACCCTTAATCATCCCTTTTTTTAGTTTGGCTGGCATGGATTGTTTGGACATAGGGCCTCATTTGCATGTCCCGATCCTGCCGATAAAGTCCCATTTTCATCACCACTTGTGTAACATGCTTGAAATTGGAGCCATTAATGCTGGTGCGCCGAAGAATGTGGCCATGCACCTCTCAGTGAAACGTCTCCCTACTTAGATATGTTTGCAAGTTATATCTGTTTTCACATTGTGTCGATTGTATCGTTTCTCCTTGACTGATATATGTGCGCAATCTCGGTTGCTGATGCTGGACGGGGACCCCTGCATGGCGCTGGCTGTCACTCACTGGCCAACCAGACTCTCTCGCACGGAAGGAATATTATGTTGACCCTCATGATGTTTCTCAAATATAATGCACGGTTTCTTGCATGGGCTCACGCAGGGTTTAGTCTCTAGTTTTGGCATGGCCAAGGGGTCTTGCCTGGTACTGGAGGATGTGTGTCTCGGTCTGGACCCTACACTTTCCTGCTGGGTTGTTTACATCAGTCCTATTGTGGTGAGACGATAAATATGGTGAAAGTGTGACGTTGAAAATCTTGGAAACGGATGATGGTAGATTCCGTCATGTTTCCCTAGTAGTTGTGTTTGTGGAATTTCATTTAGTAGAAGGCTTGCATTTGTCCACTGTAATTAGGAATATCTAATTTGCATTACCTATTGTATCATAAATAATGCACTAATAGGATCGGTAACCATACACATTTTGTTTAGTGTTGCTAACTAATGACGTATTCTCACTGTCCACACAAAAGCAAAACGGACAAATGACGTCACTTCGTAAAAATCCGGCAATGACTGCACATGACCAGTCTCCGGACAAACCTACTGCGCATGCGCGTGGCCCCAAAACGCACAAAAGTCCGGACAGTGAGAATATGGCATAACATCTAAAAACAGTTTAAAAACGAGTTATATTCCCATACATACGTATATCATTTCAAAATTATCAAAAATAACAACTCCAAACCCTAATTCCAATTGCTAGGTGGCCTGAGTCAAACGTGCAGATTAGCTTAGGGCAGTTCGAAACGAGTTGTGTACTTTGGCAGGGTAAACAGTAAAGTTTGATAAAATTCAAGCATATTTCAAGGATTTCAGGGCTCATTCCTTACATTTTTAAGGACCTCTCGCACGACTAATTGCCATAATATTTGGCAAACGAGCCAGAATTTATTGCAGAGAATTTTTGTAAAAAAATTATAGTTTTAGTTTTTGATTTTTTTTTTTTTATAGAATTTATACGAGTGACAGAAATTTCTGGAAGAGGATAAAATTCCAACATAAGTGGTGTCTAACTCAAATTCCAAGCATAATTCCTGACTTTTTTTTGAAGTAATTTACGATTTGCAAGGCCACTTGCACATGTACTCTTTGGCACATTGGCTTAATTATAATTTTTGGGCCCAGAAAAAAATTATTTTGGGGCCCTAGCCTCACTTTCACAGTTGTGAGCCGTTACACAGCCGTTAAGTCTATACCTAAAACAAAGATGTATCATGCAGCCCTAAGCAAAAAAAAATCAGAAATATGGATTAGGTCCCACTGGGGAGGCCCTTAAGCATTGCTTGTTGGATGCATACTACATTGACATAACGCAGATGCAGATTATTTTAGGTCATCTAGAAGTTATAAAATTTTCTAAAAACTAAAGTGTTGGTCGTTTTTATCTCGTTCTATTTGTATTTTGCAAATGGAACAGAAAATAGGACAAAACCATATGTTGATATTGCCTTCTGGTCTTGTTCAATATCATGTCATTGCTTGGGTCAGGGTCCTTGGTTAGCATCCATTGTTCAAACCTTTTGTAGCCAGTGTTGGTTTTCCGTCACGTTACAGCAATTGACGAACAATGTGACGGAAGTAGGGCTTTCTGGTTCCAAATGGAAAGCGTACATAAACAGTGCAAGTGTGTCTCCAGTGGACCTTCTGAAATGGACCAGCAGTCATATTTCACTCGGGTTGGCTGCCAAGACATGCATGAAGGACCGGGGAGGAGACGAGGTAAATGGTTGCCATGAAAAGGCCGTTAATAGCCGTTTTTAAGACCTTTACCACCACCATTAGAAGCTAATAAACGGAAAGGAGAAAATAATTGTCAACGAGCGATGTTCACAAATGAGTGGGGTTCCTCGTTCGACCATTATTCCCCTCTTTGGGGTGTTTTTTTTTTTTTTGGCTATAAAGGTGCAGTAGACCATGGTGGCAAGGAACCCTTGGGGCCATGCTTCATGACGTACGTGCCCGCATGAAATCACTGGTTGGAGAATTTACTATGGCGCCGGTTACTTCTCAGAACCTATTTAACTTGCGGTGAAACATGTTAACAGACTAAACCGATTTCATCAAACGAAATGTCCAATGGAAAATAGAATGATTTTAAATATGTTACATTGATTGTGTCGGGCTTGAAATGAACGGTTGGTTATGATTGTATCACAAGCTCAGACTGTACTCGTAAAAATGGTGCAATTGCATTTTTTTTTATTTGCTGAAAACATGTGTGAATAACAGCTACTTTATAAAGAAATCGTAAAAGTTATGCTTTTGTCTTGTTTAGATAAAATTGTGCTCAAAATCTGATTACAACTTTATCACATCTCACGTGTATATGTGACCGAGTTAAATAACCATTTCCCTCAAGCTACACAAATGACTTGTACTACTCGCCACGATAATCGCGTTACATCACACAATTCGCATCATGTGAGGTAATTTACATGTTTTATTTAGCGTTGAACATGTTATTATATAGAAGAAGTTGGTGAAATGGTATCAGACAACGAGTGCTGAGCCAATGGTTATATTTATGATAATGCCACCATGAACACATGTTGTAGCAATGGACATATGTTGTAGTAATGGAAACATGTTGTAGTAATGGACACACACTGTAGCAATGGATACATGTTGTAAGCACTGATGAAGAAATTGTCTTCTCACCACAAGCCCTATAAACAGCAACACGATATTTATGAACACTTGTGGTTAAAACATTAACTTATTTTGGATTGCACCCATTTTACATTGGATGTGATTGGCAATTAGATATTTTACCAGGACTATGATTATGGTGACTATTTTAGCTCGTTAATACAAATACCATAAATTGGCTTGATGAAATTGTACATATCATCACCAAATTGATGTTATAATTTAACGTTTTTAATCCTTCAATGTAATAAAAATGTTTTATAGACAACCTATGAAGATATTATAATTTTTCACAAATACAAAACCTTTTTTTTGGTTTTATGGAATAACTGTATATAGTAGCCAGACACACAGTATACAACTTGTCTAAAAAGCATATGCTTTGGACCAGTGAAAAATATGATTTTAGACAGGGTATGCATTTAGGCGGGTTATGCTGTATATACAAGGCCCACATATACATGTGTATGTACTATATATACTATTATACCCATCCTATTTAAGCTTTTTAGTATACCATTTATCCTATTAGCACTTTTTATTCATTTCCTAGTGTATATAAGAGCAAACTCGTTTATACAATCAAAACAAGTATCTTGTTGTGTACGTTAAATTCAATCTAAATTACTATTAAATTATCAAATTTGTGCTGCTTTTAATCAAGGATTTAGCTCGGTTTTGGTATAATTTTCATGTTCAAATGTCCATATGGAAAAAAGTTAAGAAAGGACTTGTGATGATATAAGATATGGTTGAAGTATATGTAAAGTTGGACAAAATTCCGTCACATAATCAATGGGATAGGCATCTTAAAAACCACCTGGATAATGGCAGGTTCACCTTCATCGGTGTCCATCAGGTGCCTTGCTTCAGCTGCGCAATTTACCTTAGATAATACTACTTGCTCCCTCTATCCGCAGGTGCGAGAAACCTTCTCGTCCATAATCTTTTCATGGAATGGTTTGCACCTCCCACAATACATGAATTCCTTTGAGGGCACCCTCTGATGTCATTTTCCCGAATCAAAATTTCGAATGTTGCCCATGCACATAGGTCTATGCGGAGCAAATAAAATCACATTGATGGTCCGTTTAATAACTTTGTTTTTTTGCGTTACACACCCTGTAGGGAGTTGGTACTAAAGCACGCAAAATGTCATTTTGGCCTATTGCACTCACACGATGCCAAAATATGCGCGCATTAGAGGATTAATAACGCGAATCACGACGGGGTCTGGGGTGCCATCTTTTGTGATAAATTATACTGGAAACTAATTATACATTAAGCTCGGCGAGCCATTAATGCCTCCCATTTCATGCGCTTTATGGACCCGATATGGTGCAGATTTGCGATAAACTCTCAAAGCAAAACCTCGAATTACCTCTTCGAAGTTGTAGCCCGAGTTTCTTATGCTTAGTATAAGAAAGTCGGAACAAATTATATTCATTTCGACCAATATATGACGCCATTAAACCACGCGATATTGCGGCATAGTATGACCAAAGTATCCCCCTGGACGTTAATGGCAATACATAACGTGGGCATCTTCAAGTGGTACCTTCGCTTTTATGGGTACTATAAGTGCTTGGAAATTTGTTAGATATCAACGGCTCTCGAGAAAATGTTTACCCTAAGCGGGAACCCCAAGCGAAATTGTTTCGATGTGTACCAAGTTTTATAGGGTATAATGCATATAACGTGAAAATAAACCGTGTGTTATGCTTTAAGGGTGTAACAAAAGTGTTTTAAATTTCAAAATTCTAAGTGTTGTTTACTAAAACTGTTTTTTGACGACTTGGCTTCCTATATTTGTTTTGGTAAAATTTCAAAATGTAAAATTGTCCTTCCTCAACGCAAAAATTATTTAGGTACCACCTTTAAATATTAAAATATTTTTTATTGAACATTAAGTGATTTTAGAATTCCATTTCACATGCATTTTTAAAACATATTACATTGCTGTATATATTAACTTAGTTTTTAATAATAAGGTATAAAACATAACTTTAAAAAAATACGTATCAAGTACAATACACCTATGCCTCGTTATAAAGCCGCTCTTTATACGGCCTTTCGCTATAACGGCTTTTTTTTAAAAATGATGGCACGGCTTTTTCGCTTAACGGCCAACTTTTCCGGAACGTATCTACTAAGGCCGTAAAACGAGGTATGGGTGTACAACAATAAATTATAAATTAACAACAACACAATAAACTAGTAGGCCACATTTAAAGAATTTATTACACGTAGTGTTTACAGTGGAACCTGTCTAAGTGCATCCTGTGTAAATGAATAACCTCTCTAAAGGCATAAAAAGTAAGACCCGTGTATAAGTGAACCTGCCTAACAGCATAACCTGTCTAAATGCATATTTTTCACCGGTCCCAAGAGTATGCTTTTATACAGGTTCTATTTGTATATAATAGTTTGTTTGGAATACTATTTTAAAATTTCAGTTATAAGGTTTCTGATCTTCTGTTATCAAGTCGTCGAGCAGCTATAAAATAAATTACACGTTTTAATTTATTCTCTGTTAGTCGAATGAATTAATTTCGACAGGAATGCTACATACGAGCGTAAATCATGTCGATACTTATTGCACTATTTGCCCTAAAGCTACCCCCGTAATTTATATGTATGCGGCAAACACTGCCAACAACAGTGTCGTGTTAGAAAGCATTATATCTGGGGCTAAAAAGTTGAACGCCATTGAAAACTGCAAGAACTTCGTTTCTCCATACCGAATTCATGCATGACTTTCAGGATTGCAACATTTGCTTTCATTGCTGAACTTGACATTATTCGGTATTTTCGTGTTTCAGATTCCATGGTAAAGAATCGCAGTTGATGGTTCAAACTATACATAAAATTTAAAACGAAAAGTACACTTGTCAGGCTCTTCAAAGAAAACATTTTTTTAAAATTTTTTTTTCAGAATCCCAAATTATAAATAACGGGTGTCGCAGATATACCCTTCAGGGCACTTAATACGTATGTATTAATTTGTTTTATATCCAGATCGTCTAACTTCTTTTAATTGATGACGTAAATGGATGACCCCAATAGTACTGTATACAAATGAAATGCGAAAACACATATCATATGACAAACCAATGGCATGTATGACAAAATACAAGTATTTCGAGTATTCTAAAATATCTTGGACACAGCTACATGAAATAGCATTGTCATTTATTATGTGTACATGTTTGGAATGTGTACATATTATTATGTGTACATGTTTATGAAATGGTTATTTTTAAAACGGGAAAATATACTTTAAATGTTTTTGGTATCATGGATTCATAGTACATGGCATCACTTATTATCACTATATCAATGAATTATTTATCATTGTTCATTCTATAGGGAAAATACCATTTATCATATAATGGTAAAATATTAGATCGAATATTCAAAAATGCTAAAATTAACTTTGTGATATTTGATAAGCAATATGTACATACTGTGTAAGTTTTATTTACATGTATATATAAGCTTTAATTAGTTATTTGTAAATATAAAAATTGGGAATTGGTTTTACAAGTATAACTCTATTTCAATTACATTTTGAGAAACATGCTGCATGTAAAATGAATACTTGCCTACTAAATGACAACGTTAACTTTATAACCAAGTTATGCTATAAAATGAATAAGTATTTTTTCAAAATTCTACATTTCGAAATATTGGGTTTCCAAAAAATGAACAACATTTTTGGAATCAACTCAAATATATTTATTTTCAAACATCCTGGCAATGCTTTTGATTAACGCTTTCTAGCCTCATAAATATGCATTAACATTATTTTTTTTTTACGAAATTAATAATAACAATAAAAAGTAACAGAAAACAGTCGATGCATGCAGGCCTTATTATCTAGGAACTGACCTGAAACGGTGTTCACGTGGGCAAAAAAGAACGCTGCTGTTAGTCTGTTATCCAGTCGGGCTCCACGGTAACACAGGCCCTTTGCATGAATAAATGATTATTGAAAACTATAAAACGATTATTTCCATTTGGCGTTTATATAAGCTTTTACCGTACTCGAAGGCCAATTAAAATACAGGTTTCGTGATACACGCGAATCTATAGAGGTGCAAACGCACAGAAGGCTGAGGTACAGTTATTGCATTAGGACTTGTAATTAACATTATATTGAAGCTGTTATATATATAAAGCGGAATGCGTAATTAGCAACTGGCTTGTTTTAGTTCCAATGAACTCGAATGAAAAGCTTGTTAGTCTATTTTTTTTGTGTGGCCCGTTAAAATTTCGCAAGTGGACCACATGTCATGACTTTGAAAGGAGCGTCATCTGTCCCATCACCTGCACCTGCCCTGTATAGCGTGTCCTTATATGAACTTTTTTCCTCAAAAAAAGGGATGTTCATCATCTGCTGAATATATTAACTGCGAGACCACAAAAAAATCACTTTCACTTCTATAATTGCCGCAGAGTTAATCCTTTGTTATACCTTGTACGCGCCTATAAATATGATATCCAATCGTCTTTTTGTTTAGGAAATATTCTTAATAATTAACAGGTGTGAATAATACTGCTTTCAATTCAAGTTTATTGTTCGTAAGCTGCAGTTTTGGGAATTTGTTTTTTTGGGGGGCACTTGTTCGACGGCTTCCGTTTTAAGAAAAAAAAACAGCATGACATAAAACTGGATTCGATTTAAAGCGGTTTTTTATTTGAAAGTAAATAAGAAACGATAGAAACGCAAGGCTTACATTTCCAGATGCTAAATAAGACTTTGATTGATGAAATGAATTTAGTTTTGAAAAATAAAAGGAAAGTTGCATTTTCGTGAAAAAAAAATAATGTAACCAAAATGAAACCTTAGAACAAAATACACAAATTACGTTATTTTTAATTATAATGATTATTATATTAATTATCTGTACTTTGAGATATTTTAATTTATTAATAATAACAATTGCTATTACAATTTATAAACATAGGAAAACTAACGTTCTATTAGATTTGTATAATATTTATGTAACTATAGAAAATGTACTTTAAAAAAAATCTTATGTAATTACTTTTTATGTCCTGTGGCCTAACCACAAAGTTTGAACAAGTCCCATAATTTAATTTGAAATGATGGTAAAGATAAAAAGTTCCAATCTGATCAGATCAGATCAGATTGCATACAAATATTAGAATACATCAGCAGCACCTGAAAACTAACACTTCCTCGAACACTTATCAAACAAGATTGTTGAACTCTGAATTTCCTTAAAAAACAAAGAAGAGAAGTTTAGAATTGTTAATTGCATTGATGCAACAAATGATATTTCACTAAACCCGTTTGTTTTAAATGTACCTTGTACAGTTGTCATATCACAATTTTACGATTCCACATGGCAGTTTTATAACACGTTGAGGATTTTGAGATTCATCCCAAAAATAGGGCTCATAATCACAATTCAACCAATTGTTAGCATTTCACGACCATTTTAAAAACAATTCCAGCAATTATCAGGCAGATGATGTGGAGTGTCCCATAAACTGAATCACAATCCAAATGTGAGTTGGAAGCCAAAGCTATATATATCCGACTTTTGGTTGCATTAGGCATAACACGATGCGCGCACAAACTATATGGTAATTGATGTGGCACTTCTGCGCAGTTGCGTGCTGTAGCAGCCATTTGTAGCAGTGTGGCATTGTATATATGCGCGTATATTTCCGAAGCATTTTCACAATGGTGGTTGCAGGTGTGCTCCTTGTTCATGATATTCCAAATGTACAAGAGTCCCAACATGTCTGCGGCATGCAGCGAGTAGTCATTGCACGTGCGTCTCCGTCGTTTGGGGGGCCAAGAATGCAATTGTGCGGACTGGGGAGCTTTACCTAGCTTATGTGTGGCATGGCACAGGATAGGTGCCTCTTGCCTGCAATGCGAATGTTGATGTGTGTGTGTGTGTGTATATGTGTGTGCTTTTGCCTATCAGCAATACAACGGCTGGTTCAATCAGACAGTGATAAACTGAAGCACACAAACAGGCCCATGTTATCACCGCTGTGCACTCGTTGCATGGCCTAGGAATTATGCTTTTTCTGTTTTCCACACTGGAATATAGGCCCCGCTTTATAGTTTTACTACCAGTGGAGTTGATGCTATATATATTTTTTTTCACCGTTTTTTTTTTTTTTAACCGGCATCCACACACACCCTCTTGTCGTCAAAAAAAGTCCCTCCACTTTCAAGGCTTATCAGATCTGTATATGCCTCTAACAAGACCTATCTATATATGGGAATTATTAAATCCAATATCTCCTTAAACAAAAGTGCTGAGTACCGGTATATATATATATATATATATATTTGAAACGTAGAGATGCTACGGCTGCAGCCATTGAATTTGGAGATAACGCTCTTGATGGAGATGGGGAGGAGGGATGGGGGGTTAGAAAAGGGGGTTAACCACCGCTTCCGAGATTGCAACATCCAGAACGAGATTTTCAACCTGTTTTATAGTGATGTGGGTACTCCAAGCTTGATTATAAATAAGCTATTTGTATAGTTGACGAAATACATGGATTTTTTTCATGGCTATATATATATATATATATATATATATA
>JAQGBW010002846.1:0-18231 GCA_034698625.1 Julus scanicus
TGGTGATATTATGCAAAAATCAAGCCTATTTCAAGGATTTCAAGGCTCATCCCTTACATTTTCAAGGACAACTACCAAGACAAAATTACCATTTTATTTTTGCAGTTCGTTTAACCGGAAAGGATCATACCATTAATTGTTCTGGAAACATGGTGTCCACTAATTTTGCTGGTAATATTATGCAAAAATCAATTATGGAAAAAAATCACGGATTTCAAGGCTCATCCCTTAAATTTTCAAGGACAACTCCCACGACAAAATTACCATTTGATTTTTGTAGTTCGTTTAACCGGAAAAAAAAATATCCTTAATTGTTCTGGAAACATGGTGTCCACTAATTTTGCTGGTGATATTATGCAAAAATCAATTATGGAAAAAATCAAGCCTATTTCAAAGATTTCAAGGCTCATCCCTTAAATTTTCAAGGACAACTACCACGACAAAATTACCATTTTATTTTAGTAGTTCGTTTAACCGGAAAGGGACATATCATTAATTGTTCTGGAAACATGGTGTCCACTAATTTTGCTGGTGATATTATGCAAAAATCAAGCATATTTCAAAGATTTCAAGGCTCATCCCTTAAATTTTCAAGGACAACTACCACGACAAAATTACCATTTGATTTGTGTAGTTCGTTTAACCGGAAAGGAACATATCATTAATTGTTCTGGAAACATGGTGTCCACTAATTTTGCTGGTGATATTATGCAAAAATCAAGCATATTTAAGGATTTCAAGGCTCATCCCTTAAATTTTCAAGGACAATCACCACGATAAAATCACCATAATATTTTTGTAGTTCGTTTAACCGGAAAGTGGCATACAATTCATTGTTCTGGAAAACGGTGTCCAGTATTCTTGTTGGAAAAATCAAGCATATTTCAAGGATTTCAAGGCTCATCCCTTAAATTTTCAAGGACAACTACCACGACAAAATTTCCATTTTATTTTTGTAGTTCGTTTAACCAGAAAGGAACCTATCATTAATGGTTCTGAAAACATTGTGTCCACTAATTTTGCTGGAAAAAATCAAGCATATTTCAAGGATTTCCAGGTTCATCCCTTAAATTTTCAAGGACAACTACCACGACAAAATTACCATTATCTTTCTGTAGTTCGTTTAACCGGAAAGGGACATACAATGCATTGTTCTGGAAACATATAGTGTCCAGTAATTTTGCTAGAAAAAATCAAGTATTTTCAAGGATTTCAAGGCTCATCCCAAGGCATAATTCCCGACTTTTCCAAGTTGATACAAATTCAAGCATATTGCTCAACTTTCCTTATCTTCAAGTCTGCTGGTCACGCTGTTAAATTAAACACAGCGTGGTAATACTACGGATAATCGGATAATCGGGATTCTACAGACAGTATTTGCACACAAAAAAAAAGAAAAAAAAGGAGCTTGAAAACTTCAAAGTCGAGATATCACGTGCGATTAACAAAACATTTCCATTATGTTGGCTTTGGGACTGCATTATACACAGAGGCAAGTTATAGTGAATGACCAAGGCAATTTCACCTTCTCGTTTTTTAGCACATCTCCATCAGAAGGAGAACAGGACGTTTGGGTAAACAGTGTCGCGTGTGGCTAAAGTGAACATCTCCCTTCCCACGGTGACTGCGCATGTTCTGGGAACACTTTCATAGTGAATGATAACCATTTTTTATCAAGTACTACACACGCGCTGAAAGCGTACTGAGAAAAATAAAAGAGATATAAAAATAAAAAAGACAGATAGAGACATCGATTCCCACACTTTCATATTTGTTTTTCTTTCCAATATTGTTGACGTTCGTCATCAAAAACGAATACTTGATGATCATGAATAAAAATGAGGTTGCTCAAAACGCAAAAAAATGTCTTGTTAAACAGCAGGGTCAACTTGAACCTTCTGCTAATAACGGGAAATCCCACCAAAAATCAAACCAGCTCTATGTATAGCAGCTGCAGACGTGTACAAGACTTCAACGTTTATGTAAGTTCAACAGTAGTACAGTATATAGAACCTATCTAAATGCATCCTGTGTAAATGAATAACCTCTCTAAAAGCATAAAATGTGCATGTCCTGACTTCGGGCCAGCGTTTAAATGCACCATATCTTTCACCGGTCCCAAGAGTATGCTTTTAGACAGGTTCTACTTTACAGTAGAATATGTCTAAATGCATCCTTTGAAATGAATAACCTCTCTAAAAGGATAAAATGTGACGGTCTTGACTTGGTAACCCGTGTATAAATGAATAACCTGTCTAATAGCCTATCTTTCCCCGGTCCCAAGAGTATTTATTTATTTATTTATTTTGAAGAATCAATAGCCTGTCCGGCAAGACAATGCTAATACAATTCACTAAAACACTCAATGAGAAATAAAAAGTTTCTATACAACTTCGAATATATGATGATATAAGAGTATACTGTAGAAACTCGATTATCCGGACTAATTGGGACCAGGGGTCATCCGGATAAGCAAAAATCCGGATAATCGAGTTTGTACTGTATAGGGCAATTTCTGAGCTGCCAGTCAGTGGTTATAGAAGTAGACGTTAGTACGATCGTAAAAAGCCAACAAAAATCGAAAAAAATGTACACGAAGGGCCTAAAAACGTGTTTTGGCTATTTATGATCGCAAAAACGTTTACTTTCGAACTTCGACTTTTGCAATTGCAGTTTTTTCTTGCAGAATTGGAAAACGTTATTATGATCATAAAAAGCAAAAAAAAAAAATTAAATGTACATATAGGGCCCCAAAAATGTCTTCAAAAATATACACTTATGTACCCTTCGTGAACATTTTTTAGAACATTTTTAAGGACCTTCGGGTACATTTTTTTCGATTTTTTTTTTTTTATGATCGAAATAACGTCTATACTTTTTAATTTGGCAAGAAAAAACGGCAATTTCAAAAGTCGAATGTTCATAGATTTGTAATACAATTACAGTTTTTTCAAAAATGGGTGAAATTTCGACTTTTGCAATTGTCGCAAAAAACTTATGGCTACCCCTTGTCCACATTCAATCAGACACCCCACCCGTATACATTAAAGTAGCATATGTATGTTTCATTTGTCTTAATCTTTCGTTTGCGCATTAGCGCCTTCAAAAAAAACAAAAAAAAAACCACACGTCCTGATAATTGAGGATCCAGAAGATTGAGGTCCGGATAATCGAGTTTCTATGAAATACTCTATTCTATTGTATATTGAAAAGCATATTGAGTATGCTTTTAGACAGGTTCTACTGTCCTGTAGAATGGGGTAAATGAAAAACCTCTCTAAAAGCATAAAATGTGCCGGTCCTGACTAAGAGTATATTTTTCATCAAGCCCAAGAATATACTTTTAGACAGGTTTTTCTGTACAGTAGAATCTGTTTAAATGCATCCTTTGTAAATGAATAACCTCTCTAAAAGAATAAAATGTGCCGGTCTTAACTTGGTAACCCGTGTATAAATGAATAACCTGTTTAATAGCCTATCTTTCACCGGTCCCAAGAGTATGCTTTTAGACAGATTCCTGTGTAAATGAATAACCTCTCTAAAATCATAAAATGTGCTAGTCCCGACTTGGGAACCGTGTTTAAATGAACCTATCTAAGTGTATATTTTTCACTGGTCCAAAGAGTATGCTTTTAGACAGGTTCTACGGAACAGTAGAACCTGTCTAAATGCAACCAATGTAAATGGATAACCTCTCAAAAAGCATACAAAATAATTCTTCCATCAACTGCCCTGAACATGTTTCAATAATAGAAGATATGGTTCCAAAATTGCCCGTGTTAAAATTTGAAATCAAAGATAGAGTGTGAGAAAGAAGTGGTTCAGAAGTAGTTCTTTGCTCGTTTTTTTTAATTTTTGAAGAGGTGCAGAAATTTATCAAAGCCTGTGTGAAATGTTTTACAGTCCAAGTAATCGTTCTATGGGTGGATTGAAAAGTTCAGAAATTGACCGAATTGCGGAAACTTAATGAACAACCTAAATTCGTACATATGCCACCAAGGGACGCTCAATCGAAATAAGGAATCTATAGTATTTGCATATCTCATTATACTTTCAAAATGCAATAAAAACTCAGATTCAATATTAGCAATCATGTAAATTTGAGAACATATTGCAAGTAATAATAGTAAGAGGGGATGTGTTATAGGAATAATTATAGTACTAAAAAACTGTGCACATATACAGACGTAGAAATAAATGTGCAAAATAATAGCCATGAATGATATTAATAAATAACTATTTACAAATGGGCATACAGTTATGGGGCGTTCAAAATTTTATTGCACGTATGTTTTGATTGTAACTCATGGGTACAGACAACTAACCGTTTGTGTGGTCCCATGTAAATGCCCAGCAATGTCCAGTTGCAAAATGGACCCTTAATAAGTGTATCCAACATCTATTCTGTATCCCTTAAGGGTCTGTACCAATGCAGCGACTCGGACCATTCATATTTGTATGGAATTATGAATACATACATGGTCCACGAAGGGGATATCCAAATATCATATTTATGATAATAAATATCGGTGTAAAAAAAACTTGGTCCTGCAACAAAACAACAACAACAACAACAAGCTGGTATACCTAAGGCATTCAGAAGCGTGAAACACGGTCAGGTCGTTTACGTCAACGTTCAGGTCGTAAACATCGCAGGGGTTTTGTTTGAACCCGCGTTGGGCCCATTGTGTTATCATGCCCAAAAAGTTCCTTTAACGCAGCGGGTCAAATTGAGGCTAGCGTGGACACAAAGGGACCCAGCGCGCTACCTGCAATTACAGGGGCACACGCGTGTCGCGCGACAAGCACGTGTTCCCTTTCAAAAATGGACGCCCTTTGCAAGGGATAAACCAATAGGATTTCACAAACTCAAAGGCCCAAGCGGCAAAATGGCTGACGCCAATACGACTTAATCCCTTTTTGGCACCTTTTCACCTTAATTGCTCATCCGAACAATACCTCACAGAAAGGGTTGAAGGCGGAATGATTGAGATCTCGGGACACCAGGACCCCACACCTGTCCTTCCTGGATCAATGGAACAGATAATAAGCTCGGACTGTCGCCTTCATTGGTGTGGACCCCGCATTCCACCACAATGATTTAATGAGCATTCGTACAATGCGATTGGCATGGGCACTGGTCACTCGAGGGTCGCTTTGGCGACTTTATCTGGGATCACGTGTAGCAATTGCAAACACAATGGAGTTTGGAAATCAATGAATTTTAGCAGAATAGGATTCGCGAAGGGCAGGGGGTTCTGGGTCACCAAACTCACCTAGAGATTTTCTTCTTCTATACTTCAGTTCAAGGTGTTAGTAGCTTTTAAAATGAATCTTGTTTGACATTTTCTGAGATTTTCATTCATAATTTTATTAATGAATGAAATACAAATTTGTGCGGAGTGAAATTTGCGTCTTGAGTGTGGATGAAAAGTGATCAGATAGTATACATTCAGTTTTATTAAAATAAGTTACCATTACACAAACATCAAATTATTTCCATGATAAATGAAACTGAGGTTTGGTAGTATAAGGGGCGTCTTCAAAGTTCCTTCAAAAATTGGATCACCCGACCCCCTCTTGTCCACAACATGTCCATTTTATCCCAGACACCCTTTCCCCTCATAGATGTCCTTAATTATTTTTGTGGAAAGGTAGGGTGTCCAGCAAACTTGTTAGAACATACAAAGTCCCCAACCTATAAATTGCCAAGCACCCGTATCGCTACCAATTCCACGATGTATTTGTCCAGATTTTTCTGATTGACGGAAATATCTTGACCTTTAAGGGAAATTCCAGCACATATAGGCATAATTCCCGACTTCCCAAAGTCTTGAAAATTCATGTTACATTGGGACTTGGGACATTTCTTCTGGTGTCTCTTTTTCCTTTCACTGACATTTAAAACTCAATTTAACAGAAAAACCAAAAACTGAAAAAAATATACCATCAGTAGTGGACGTCCACAAAGGCTTCCCTCCCCCTGTCCACATGGACACCATGTGGACAGGGTGTCTTCATGCCAGCAGACTCCCAAACCTTCCCCTACCCGGCTACCCCCTACTTGAGGACGTACTTTTTAAATGGCCCCTAAGCGGATTTTCGTGCCAAAAATGGTTGACGGCCATTTTGATTCCAAAAAGAGGTATTCTGATTAAATAATCATACAGTTTTCAGATATTTTCTGTTAATCTCGAAACTCTGTATATCTCGAAATTTCTGGAATTCTCTACCTTTACAATCTAAATTCAGTGAACTTCCATGTATATCTCGAAATATATTTTTCCAAATCCTCTATTTTTCGAATTTCAAACAAGCCTCAATTTCAAAAATCGGTGTTCCTTCAATGGATAGAACACAAAAAATTGTGTTTGTCCAACTATGTACATATAGTACGTATGTACTGGAAACACGTGTTACGTATTCCTTGAAATATAATAAAAAATGTCGTTCGTAAAGGTATTTTCTTTTAATATGTATACATATGTTACAGTCAATGTGTCATTTTGTAAAATGACTGGTTCATTGTACAGGCATTGTACAAAATGACTGGTCACATAATGACATCCGATTAATAATAACCTAACCAGGCAATCAGTCAAAAGCTAAGTATCCACCAAACGGAAACATAAACATACACAAAAACATAAACAAAAAACACTAAAACAATGTTTTCAACATGTTTTTCCAAACATGTGTGGGAAAAAACACGAGTGTACGCAACTATTACACATTTCGCAAAACAAGGCGGAGCTTGGCATATTTCAAAATGAAAACCCCATGGTTAAATGCTCTACGTCATCAACTATACCACGAAACATTTGAGAAACTTTTTTCCCTTGATCAGGACCGCCTTTCGAGCGATCGCTACAAAACATCGAGAAACATCGAAATGTGGGGAAAAAACGGAGGTTTTCCCCACATGTTCGCAAACACTTCTGGACACATCAATGTTTGTATGTTTTTGTGTATGTTTATGTTTCTTTAATGTTTCGTTTGGTGGATACCCACCTAAATAAATAATCAAGCTAAATTTTCAGTCATTTTGTAAAATGACTAGTTGACACATTGACTGTAGCATATACATAATCAATAATGGAAAAAATTATATACAATTGACATTTCAACCTGTTTATCTCGAAATTTTAATCCTTCCCATGGAATTCAAAATAGGCAGGTTCGACTGTAACACGATCATGCCATCAGTAAAATGTATTTTTTGGTATCAGAAGGGTGTGGACCAAATCTTGTACATGCATGACACCTGCTTTGGAAGCACGTGCGTTGTAAGATGGCGGTCCTTTTTTGTCACCCGAACTGCACGTCCCACGGAAACGGTTTCGCGTCGTTACCAAAGAAAAGTGAGAAAGCTAACGTTTTCGTTAAGTCTTAAATGAGCCCATGAGGGTGCAGGCGCTAAAAACACGCCCCAAAAAAAGTGAAATTTCCATTGAGAAAAAAAACCACTGAAAAATACAACCGGGGTGAGGCAGTGAAAACCAAGCTGATGTTTGTGAGGGCCAGGTTGGCGCTACTGACCCGAATAAGCCTTTGTGGTCGGCCAACCGTTGTGGTACGGCTGCCGCAAAGCTTCCCAAAGGGCAATGTGAATCTATTTCCCACATTAATCTACTGTTTTCGACACTTGAAATTCACATAGTCACAAATGTCAAATTGGACTCCAACAACGATTAAAAACAATTCTTGTAAATGTGAAACTGCCCATATCAGCCTTACTGAACACTTTTTAGAGAGAACCGGAATTTGGTTGAATTTCCATACAAAAAAAAAGCTCGATTTTGTTGTAAGAGGATGTCTTGTTAAAATGGGTAAATCTGTTTTCAAATCCCAGATTAGAAATTTCAAAAAGCACAAAGGACAGGAATTGAAAACTTTCCCATAGAAGGGCAAGTAACTATATATGTATATATATATAACCTGTCTAGAAGCATACTCATGGTACCGTTGAGAAATATGCTTTTAGACAGGTGATTTATGCATGGGTACCAAGTCTGGACTGGCACATTTTATGCTTTTAGAGAGGTTATTCATTTACACAGGATTTATCTAGACAGGCTCTATACTGTATTGTAATGCCAGAAACTAATGGCAGTGCAATTTGTAATAAGGTTTCATATTAAAACTTGTACAAAATATAGAACCTCTTGAGTTGCTTTATACTCATGAAACGTTCAATAAATGGAACCTTGATTTGCTACAAAGCATCTTAAGTTTTGCCAGTGTATAGCTAGCGACAGTGTAGCATTCCATACCAGACAGTTAATGTATCTAGGACAGTTACATCATCAAAGCAGATTTATCACAAGATTCATGCAGATATCATGTACATATATCTTAAGTTTCTGACTGTGTATAGCTGGCGACAGTATAGCATTCCAAACCAGACAGTTAATGTTGGACAGTTACATCATCCAAGCAGAGAGATAGAATCATAATTCGTGGCAGACATAAGAACTTTAAGAAATTTCCTTTATATAGTAGTTTACAACAATATGATCTAAAAAATTATTTTAAAATATTATTTCCTCTGCCTGTCATCGATGAACTAAAGTATACAATGTACCACTAAATAAATGCGATGGCCACTAAATAATAAAAGTTTTGCATGGCTGATGACCATGAAAAGTATAATCCCACTGCCCTGTCTCAGCAGGTGGTGCAAAGGTGTCTGTCGCGTGTGCCCACATACAAGGACAGTGTCGTGTTCTATATTATTGGCCGTATATTGCATGTATTTTTTATTAAAAAATAAAAATACTCCACACAGCAATGCGGGTTCTGTGGCGTGTGTTCAACTGAGGCACGTGCACATTGAAGAGTCTCACTTTTTAAGTGCAAAAAACTTTTCCTTTCAATACATATGAAAGCTTAATACATAAAAGCCCAGCTAGAGAGCAATAAACATTAAGAGTAGCCCGGTGGTGGTGGTCATCAAGCTATTGGGAAGCACAGGTTGTGCGCATGCGCGTGCGCCACCAGTGGCAAACAATGCATAGGCACTATAAGACCATCTGCCAAGCACCAGGAGCATGCATGGTAATCGACAATTAAAAAGCCTTTTTCGCAAATATAGCTTCTTGAGTAAAAATTGAAGAAGTAACTATACAGATTTCAAAATTGAATAATATCCAAAATTGGGAATTACAGATTTGTACAGAATCTTAATTACAGAATCTGTAAATTTGAATAATACTCTGACACTTTTTCGGAAGTCTAAAATTCCCCTGTGAAAATGCAGAATATACAGACCAGAGCAAACAAGAAACAGCAGCAATGTTTCTGCAAAGCAATTTGTCGAGACGCGGTATCATAGACATGTTTGGATGATGTGTTTACATCAAAAAGCATTTCGAAACTGAGAAAATGTTTGCTGTTCATGCCACTTCGCCATGGTTTTTCCTTTTATCCGGATTCCAGACTGTCTCGTGAGCAAACACCGAAATGTTTCATGTAAACACGCTTTTTTTTTCTAAATGTTTGCTGGAAATACGCTTTTGTTTTCAAAATGCGAGCTGGAAACACGTTTTTTTTCAAAATGTTTGCTGGAAGCACGCTTTTGTTTTCAAAATGTGAGCTGGAAGCACGTTTTTTCCAAAATGTTTGCTGGAAACACGCTTTTTTTCAAAATGTTTGCTGGAAACACGCTTTTTTTTGCAAAACGTTTGCTGAAACCTTGGCAGAAAACTGAGCAAACTTTTTTTATGTTTCCAAACATGTTTTCACTGATATGTATACTCGGCATATGACATCATCATTTATTAAAACTTGATACAAACATTTATAACAATGTTTTACTGCTCAGCAAATATCTAAAATCAAATGACATGCAACATCAATGAAAGTTTAAATGTGGTCCTAATATTCGGTTAATTCCATTAACCGTATGAGCAAAGGGTGTATATTTGGTCATACTATAGACTCATCAAATATAAAAAAATATTGAAATTTCGGAAAATCTTTACCAAGGAAAATATTATTTGTATAACGGGCAAGTGTAATTTTTCAAAAATACTTGCAATCACAATATTATAACACGGGTTTTTGATGACATGGACTGTGAATTGTTATATTATATATTCTATTTTTTTGCATTATGAAATTGTCATGAAATTTTTTTTTCATAAAACATGGTTTGACTTATCATGCAAGCGTCCAGAATATTTGGTCATTTGGTAAAAATGTTTGTTGTTATCTGTATATAACCATTTTTTGTGGCTATGTCGGATCAGTTGGATCAGCTTTTACATTTATCAGTAGCATTAAGGTCCCGCCATGTTCGGTTATCTATTTTTCTGCAAAGAAGAAAAGAGTCATAAAAATATGTAATGTCTCCAAAATAAATGGAAACTAGTGTGTGGTCAATTCCTCAAAATTGATCATTCCATTGAAAGTCAGAGACAAACATGCTTTTAGCACAAGCCGACATTTATTCACGCTTTCAAAAACTAGACAATGACTAAAAATGTTAGATAAGTGTTATAAAGGCCTAAGTGCTTGCCGAGTCAACATAAAAGTTAGGGTTGCTTGAACCAGGGCTTGAACCCCATGAATCAAAAAACAAAGTTGACACAAGAGATGCAATTTTTTTTGGTAAAAAAATGGGGAATGAGTTAGGGAGGGGTATTAGGGGAAAAACAAATATATGTGTCACGGATGGTGTTAAGTCATATAAGTAATGGGTTCTCGAGAAATATATGCATTTTACGGTAAATAGCCAGATTTTTTACTATTATGGAAAAAGGGTATTTCAGATGAAAAATGAAAGGGGAAATTTATTCAAATTGGTCAAATGAGATGTGCGAATTGGTGAAATGAACCAAAAAGGGGCAGAAAACATTCATTTAACAACCCTTGAATTTTTTTACCCTTATATGTCACGTGATCTACTTTTTACATATGTGAATGGGGGAAAAAAACAGTTTTTGTAAAAATTAAATTAATAACGATATATGCTTGAGCATAAGTCGACATAAGTTTAATGGCTGTTATGCAACAGAGGAAACATGAAACAGAAACACGGTTTTAAAAACATGTGTTAAACAAAAGTTTCCTAACCATATATGTTTGTGTCCAGAAGTTTCATGAAACTTTTGGAAAAAAACAGTTATTTTCAGGAAACATTTCGAGCTTTACTAATGTTTCCTGGCGATCGCTCAAGAGGCGGTTCGCTTCAAAGGAAAAAAATGTTTCCTGATGTTTCCTGGTCAAGGCGCTCTTACCAAGGCCTGTGCGTGATAACATAGCGCATTGCCACGTCGTTTTTAAAACAAAGCCTGTTTGTCGGAAACTTTTGTTAAAAACACTTTGCGACAAACATGTTTAAAATTTGTCTTTCGTGTTTCCTTGTTTCCTTAGGTGCATATATACCCACCTTAAGACTATTTTTATCCGCATTAAATTGTTATTATAATTTATACTGTGTATATACATGCAGTATAATAAAACATTCATGTGATGAATCAAATTAGGCAAATAACAGTTCCAATAACAATTAATTTTTATACTAAGATGACATGGGTAATTATCCTATTTAATGCACCCATAAGAGCACTCAATCAAAAGCACTTGCGATGAATAATTATCTCTAATGAAATTGAGTCAAATTTAATAATTTAGATAAGTAGAAACTCGATTATCCGGATTAATTGGGACCAGGGGTCATCCGGATAAGCAAAAATCCGGATAATCGAGTTTGTACTGTGTATGGCAATTTCTGAGCTGCCAGTCAGTGGTTAGATGTAGACGTTTTACGATCGTAACAAGCCAACAAAAATAGAAAAAAATGTACTCGAAAGGCTCCAAAAATGACTTCAAAAATGAGGGTATTTGGGGCCCTTCGAGTACATTTTTTTCGATTTTTTTTTGGCTATTTATGATCGCAAAAACGTCTACTTTCAAATTTCGACTTTTGCAGTAGCAGTTTTTTCTTGCAGAATTGAAAAGTAGACGTTATTACGATCATAAAAAGCAAAAAAAAAAAAATTTTAAATGTACCCATTGGACCCCAAAAATGTCTTCAAAAATATACACTTATGGACCCTTTGTGTACATACCCTTACAAATTTTCAAAAATGGGTGAAATTTGGACTTTTGCAATTACCGAAGAAACTTACGCCGCACATAACTTATGCCGCAAAAAACTTACGCCGCTAAAAAACGCGTACGCCGCAAAAAACTTATGGCTACCCCCTGTCCACATTCAATCAGACACCCCACTTGTATACATTAAGGAAGCATATGTATGTTACATGTGTCTTAATCTTTCGTTTTGTGTTTACGCACCTTATAAAAAAAGAAAAAAAAATGGGCTCCGCACGTACGGATAATTGAGAATCCGGATGATTGAGGTCCAGATAATCGAGTTTCTACTGTATGCCCTACATATATATATATATATATAAGCCATAATCTGCAGCGTTCAAAAATCGGTAATTATGGAAATGAATGGCCCCTTGTTGGTTGCCATGGCAACGAGTCATAAATCTGATATTAAAGGAGGTAAAAAACAGTGAAGCGAGACTAATAGTGAATAGTGAAAATTTCCTGCTATTTTCATAGCTTTTGCACAAAAAACGCAAGGGCCTATAGGGTCTATTACGAAACCAGATCATTTGATATTGGCTGAACTAATGAAATTGAGCCACTCAGGACAAAAAGACCCTCTATACCTACTTTTTCACCTAAATCTGAATTCGTTTAAGCAATAAATATTAAAATTCAACTTTTTTTAATAAATATCGGCAGACTTTTGTCCACTATTCAATAACGTGATACGGATAGCACAAAAAAGAGAGCATGACAAAGGAAAAAACTTCAGTCACGCTTCTGGTGCTCCAAAAAAGGGATTTTTATTTAAAAAAAATGTAATATATCCAAGTCAGAATTGGTAATATATACGGTACATCTCTTCAATTTTGCATGCTGATCGACTACCACATGAAATTAATGACATTTAAAATTTCAATGAATTTGCTCAATATCAAACTTTTTGCAGCTCATTTCCAGGTGATATGAAATAAAAATTTCAACTTTCCTGACTTTCCCAGTTTTCATAGCAATTTTCGCTGACAATTCTGAAGATTGGAAATTCATTAAAATGACACCAACCCAAACCTATTGTTGTTTTCCTAAATTGCTCAACGAAGTAGTTTTAGAATTACTTTTGGCAGTCATAAACAGTTTAGTTTTTGGTTAAAAAAGTGTAAATTAAATTATGTTAAAATTAGTTAAAGGGGAAATTTTCTCAAGTTTGTCAGGCAGGATTTTCTGAAAGTGTCATCACTTCCTCTTTATAATAACTAATAGCTATTTTTGTCAATATCGAATTTCCATGTCTTTCATAAAATGAATCACTTTTCCCTGACTATTCCTGATCTATTCAATTTACCTGAAAATTACTGGTTTTCAAGGTCCTCTACAGTATAACAAAACAATTTCAATAACACCGTTCAATCTAAATATTGGTGAAGAATTTTCTTAGAAATGGTCAAGAATTTTCTTAGAAATGGATAAGAACTTTTCTTATAAACGGGTAAGAACTTTTTTATAAATGGGCATGAACTTTCTAACAAATGGGTAAGAACTTCCTTATAACTGCATGGGTAAGGCTTTTTCTGATAAAGGTGTAAGAATTTTCTTATAAATTGGTAAGGATGTTCTTATAATTTGGTAATAACTTTTCTTATAAATGGGTAAGAATTCTCTTTTAAACGGGTAAGAATTTTCTTATCAATGGGTATGAATTTTCTGATAAACGGGTAAGAGCTTTTCTTATAAATGGGTAGTTCTCTTTTAAACAAGTAAGAGCTTTTCTTATAAATGGGTATAAGAGTTCTCTTTTAAACGGGTAAGAGCTTTTCTTATAAATGGTCAAGTATTTTCTTATAAATGAGTAAGAATTAGTCAACCTTACCAGACCTAACTTTATTTAAATTAGGTCCTATACAGACAACCAACATATTACACTGCCATGTTGACGAAATCTGTTTCCAGAAAATAATAGAATTTACAAAGTCGAATTTCCAAATCCTCGAAGCGTGTTTCCACGGTGATAAATCATGTTACCAAACTTCGTCTTTTGTTCCACATCCACATTAGAAAGCGGAAAAAAAAGACAAGGTCCGTTGCTCACCAGACTGGCCATACGGCAAATCTTCAACTCAATTATTGACCAAAACGCATATGCGGTTGTCCCTAGGCCCTCAAGAGAATCAGATTTCACTTTAGGTAAATTATGCTCAGGGTCCACCTGCTGTTAATTGGACATGAGTCGCGTGCGCCTGGGTGTCTTAATTAACACGCCTCATTGGAAAAAAAACCCTTAAGACAATTAACGAGGGGAACTCTGAACTGAGGCTTGAAATTGGGCAAATTGGGGCCAAAGCAGATCAGGAAAACCAAGCCCGACTTCCCTGTGAGGGAAATTTTCTCCTCCCAAATGGCCCGCACCTCTTTGGCTCGACTCAGACCCTCGTTAGAAAATAAGAAATCACGCATTTTGACATCAAGGTAGGCCCCATGTCCCTTCCCTAAACGGCCAATTACAAACTGAACAAAGTTTAATTGCTTTTGTCGGCACAACGTGACCACACTGCAGGCACTGGGGTGCAAAAACAAACTAATAGTTCAGCAGGAATGGCGACTGGAAATAAGGTTTTCTACTAAATGGCACCCATAAGTCATTCAAAATGCTTTAGGGAACTGACCATCATTACAACCGAAAACTAACTAACTATTACTTTTAACAATGATACAAAAAAAATAGTTCCAGTGAGTAAACGTTGGTCTTGTAAAACCTTTTTAACGACTCCTAAATACCTCCAAATTAAGCGTATTTAACAGTTTGCTTCCAGACATTGGAGTTGTTTTATCGTTTTTGTTGCAGTTATCCAGGAATAATGTTTGGAAGCTCGTTAAAATAACCATCAGCTTATCAGCAGTACTTTTAAAAAATGAAGTTTTGTCCAAGAATTTCGACTAATTATGAAGGTTTGTTTTTCAAAGTGTGGTTATTTCGCACATTTCTACACAATATAACACATTTCAACACCAGTAATTGGGATATAATTTCACAGTTGAAGGAGTGCAGAACAAAAGAGCAATTAAAGCTTATGTAATGGGCTAGAAATACTACAATGTGTGATATCCTAGCTCGTATTCCAGTAGTGTGTTAAAACATTCGTGTAATAAATTCCTACATTCTGGACAATGCAAATACATATAACTATAGTGGAACCTCGGTTTATGGAACGTCTCTGTCTACGAACACCATTTGCTGTTTCGCTTCACGAACGATGCTTCAGTTCACGAACGCATTTCTATAGACCACAGATCAAAGGTCCGAGTTTCTGCAACTGTTTTACTAGTTCCAGCACAACATCTTTGTTACGGATAAGTTTTACTAAATACAAGAAACATCAAAAATGTTTTAGAATTTCCAAGGATTCGAATTAAAATCGATATTAGTTTTTATGATATAACCTATACATTGCAAATATGACAAATGTTCGTCTCTTGTTTTATATAAACCACGCCAATTGCAGATGAAATGAATGACAATCCATTGATGACATCGATTTGAGACTTCAATCATATAATTAACAAAAGAATAGAATAATACACATTTTCTTAATGGAATCAATGTTTATAAAGCTAAGTATCCACCAAAAGAAACAAACATAAACATCAAACATACACAAAAAACACTAAACAATGTTTTCAGCATGTTTTTCCAAACATGTGTTGCAAATGGTAGCAGGCAGTTTCAACTAAATTTCTTCTACTAAAATGGTACAACTGAAGGATTTACAACTATGAAATCGTCAACTAAACAGATTTTCAAATAACATCAATCAGGTGGTTAGGTTAGGTTAAGTAGGGTTTGGTTAGGTTAGGTTAGGTGTAAATTTAGGTGCAGATCATTAATTGAACCAAATTCAGGTAAAATTTTTTTTTAGTTGTAAAACATTAGTTGAACCAAATTTAGGTAAAATGTTTTTAGTTGTTAAAAAGTTTAGTTGTAAAACTTTAGTGCAATTTTTTTTCGTTGAAGAAATTTAGTTGAAATTGCATGACTCCGTTGCAAATTGTGTCAAAAAAGGCAACAAAAACACGAGTGTACGCACCAATGACACATTTCGAGAAACAAGGCGGAACTTAACATAATTCAAAATGAAAACAACATGGTTCAATGCTTTACGTCATCAACTACGTCACGAAACATTTGAGAAACATTTTTTCCTTTGATCCGGACCGCCTCTCGAGCGATCGCTACGAAACATCAAGAAGCATCGAAATGTGGGGAAAAAACGGGGGTGTTCGCAAACACTTCTGGACACATCAATGTTTGAATGTGTATGTTTTGTTTCTCTAATGTTTCTTTTGGTCGATACGCACCTTTAAAACAAATTCCACAGAATCTACAAATGAACTTGATTCGCAGCAACGTCAGAGTGACGTCACCACGTGGGTGTCTTTATTTCCTAGAATGCTGGAAATCACGGATGTAAAGTATAGATTAAACTGCTTTCTTATTACTGTTATATTTAATTTCCTTTCTGTATTATTTCCAAACATAAAGCCATATCAAGTTGTTATTTTTAAACTTGTAGGACAAAGAACGCATTATTTGGATTTACAATAATTGCAATGGAAAAAATTGATTCGGATCACGAACAGGGTTTAAGTTCGTAAAACGAGGTTCCACTGTACACCCATACCTCGATGTACGGCCTAGATACGTTCCAGAGAAGTAGGCCGTATAGCGAAAAGCCGTATAACGAATCAATTATTACCATAGGGACCCATGCAATTCAATTAGATCCGTTCCAATTTTTACAAAATAATATATATTTTTTTAGTTCATAAAGCATTTTATTCTTTTCATTTTCTATGAAAGTTCTTGCATTTATAAATAAAAGTACAAAACAATGTACTAATGATAAACGTTAATTTTAAAAAAAATCATATGCACATATGTACATATGTATACATAGTATAATGAAAAACAACCAGTGGCAGCTTGTACATAGGCGCTGTGGAACTGCAGCACCCCAATCACTGGATATCATCGATAACATTTAATATAACGAGTTTTTTTTCTTTAATTCTTTCTTTATTTAAATTATTCTTAATCTATTGTTTAATGTATTTAATTAACTCTTTAGTCATCCCCCAGTTAAAGAAAAAAGATTTTACAAAATTTGTATGCAACTGTACGTTTCACAGTTCCAGCGCGAGGTGTTTGACTGTTGTGCGCATGCGCACACGACATCCCATGTATTTTTTGGCCGTATAACGAAACATTGTGGGCTGTATTTTGAAAATGTGCCATAATTAAAAAAAGGCCGTTATAGCGAAAGGCCGTATATATCGAGGTATGGGTGAATTTTAAAATTGACAAACATCTACGAAATGCGCTACTAGTATGTCTGGATGATGTATATCGCCGAACAAACAAACTATCCAGTTCCACTCAATCATCTGTAAAAGCAGCGGCTAATATATTAAATTACACGCTTCAAAGGTGTATTGTGTACATATTAAAAAAAGGCGTGCGACTGACAGGTACGATATTTGCTGTTGGAAAACCTTACCTTACTGCATGGACCTATAAGTACAGGGCACCAAGGTATCAATCAGCAGACATCCCGCATCAATAACTATGGCGACAAGAAGGCTGACCAGTCGTCAATGCAAGATCTCATTTTGCAAAAAAAGCAAACAAAGATGAATGGGCAGAAGTCCCATGTAGTATTACCCGGGTAATATACTATGCAACCCTGACAGGGTGTCTTGTCCATTAGATGACCCCGAGGCATTGGCAATCACTGACTGCCAACAGGTGAGTGACATGCTGGGTGTTTGGAGGTGTGGACATTTCCTAAGAGTGGTCAGTCACCAGCGGCATTGGCATTTTTCAAACAATTTAAACAATGAAAACCAGCATTAGGCACTCTTCAAAGAAATGACACGTATATTCGACCTTACCTTGGAATTTTGAATTTAACCTCAGCTATAATTTCAACAGAAATGCTTCAGGCCAGTTGAAAATTTATCTAGTATAATAGCAGTTTTGTCATAAATTTTCTGCAAACATGGGTCATCACCTGTCAGTCAAAATAGAAGGGTATATTGCCTCGGTGGCTCAGTAGGTAGAGCGTAAGTCTCATAATCTCAATAGAGAGGTTCTATCTTAAGGTCGTGAGTTCG